>WUQG02457931.1:0-12534 GCA_011317285.2 Androctonus mauritanicus
TTGTGCCCCGGGTGAGGATCGAACTCACGACCTTCAGATTATGAGACTGACGCGCTGCCTACTGCGCTACCGAGGCAACTGGCTGCTATACTCCTATTATTCTATTTATTCGCAACTTTAGAATTTGAATATTAGTACATTATGAAGTCTTTTTAATATATATCAACGATAAATTAAAATATATGTTTCTCCCATAATAAACTGTGTTAATTAAATTTACATATCTTCCTTGTTAATCGTTAAAGGAATACAGGCAAATGGATGCATTCCAATGTAATACAATATTTTATAATATTTTAATTAACTTTTACACTTCAAATTTTAATAAAGATTTTTTAAATCTGTACGTGCTATTATGCTAATAAATCTTTTAAAAACTGTACAGTTTGAGAAAATAAAAGAAAATAAGAAAATAAAAGTGATATTAAGCTTTTTTCCTATAAGAATTTTCATAGACAGAAAACTTATTCTGTTCTAAAAGTGAAATTCGTTATTCACTAAATTAAATCAATATAAATAACATATTAATTAATATATAAAATTTAAAACAGAAAAGATTTTAATAATCAGTTTTATTTTATATACTGAACTGTATTATTTTTCTATTTTTATTAAAATTCACTTTATATTTTCTCACCAGATGGCAGTACATTCGCATTTTAACAGTTATTATAGTTTGGCTCCATCTGGTATTAGAATTTAGAAATATTTATTTACAACATTTAAAACTCAATTTTTAAATGTCACACGCAAAAATAAAATGATGTAAAATTATTGAATTATTAATTTATGCACAATAAATTTATTAAAATTTTATCTAATGCCAGATTAGTTTTGAATGAAGAGATAATTGGTATTAACTAATAAAGAATATTCAAATACATAATATTTCGCCACGTTAAACTCCATCATTGGGGATTTTTCCCTGTGGAGAAGAGATGTCAATTCGCGATAGTGGTCGCCTCGGGGTATTTATCTGCCTGCGGCCAGGTGTCGCTCTAGTCCGAGAGTAATGAGCATTGGGCCAAATAACGAGGCCCAAGAGACGTTACGGGACCGAGATACATTTTCCCATTATTCCTTCCAGGTCTATACTCCACGCTTTATTATAATACGGAAAAGAAAAACCACCTACATGCTATCCTAAGATAGTTTTCGCCCATTTTAATTATCGTTGGCATCTTAGACAGCTTTGATATTTACTACTAAAGTAACAATGGAAATCATCATAAATCATTATTGGTCACAAGTTTGAAACGAGAAGATTATTTTGTCATTTTCCAAATACTCAAATAGTGTTAAATTTCCTCGAATAAGTGCGCATTAAAATTTCATACGGAAATTTATCTAAATAAGCTCTAAAAGTTTCGGAAAATATCGACGTTTCTTATAGAGAATAAATATGGTTCATAAGAAATTTTGAACTTTGTGAAAAATTAAGATAAACTGTTAAATGAATTTTCAAGTTGTAAATCTAGTTAACAGTTAAATTTGCAGATGAACTTCGAATTATCTTTCCTTTAGAATATAGTTTTCATTTACAAGCAAAGAATGTTAACAGGAATTTTCGCAATTTTGGATCGTAATTCACAAAACTAGCAGATAAACACAAATATTTTAAGCTGTTAAAATAATTTTGTATTCATTATGTATGATAAAATCTATATTAATTATTTATTTTTATAAGTTTAATGAATTTTTATTTATATATATATAAACTTATGCTAGCTATTAAAATACCTAGAACATAAACTCGTTAAGAAAAGAATAAATTTATAGAGTAAATATCATTGTTGCTTTTCACTTTTAAGTGAGAAACTACAGTCAATTATTGTTATAACTGCATTAACTTCGTTTATGTAAAAAATATGCTTTTAATAATAACACTGTTATCTTTTTTAAAGCATAACTTTTAAAATATTTAAGCCTAGTTTAATCTTAATAATCATAAATATTTTATAGAAAAAAACTGTTTTTAATATATATTATTTCAAAAATATCATCTTGCATTTCAAAATTCTCATAGTAAACTCAATAATATTTAAGAAGTTTTATAGGTAGAATTAAAAATTTTTTTGATGAGTCATCTTTAATAAATTATTTTATAGCAGGTAATTGAAACGATTAAACTTGAAGATCTAAATTATAAATAAAATATTAATTTAAGGAACGTCATTAAATTTTAATACATAATAATAAGAAGAAAATTGATTTGAAAATTTTATATTTCCTGTTAATTAAAATTTCATACAGGCCTACAGTATGTAAATTTTTCGCCCAACAAAATAATAAGATATGCAATATCTTCTCTTGATAAGCAAGTTCTGATTCCTTCGGCATAAAATGTTCAGTAATTTATTAAATAACTAGATGCAAAAATATATAAATGTGTTATGACACATTTATGTATTTTTGTTGATGATTCTGTAAATGATTTAGACATATAAATGTATTTTCTTTTTTTCTTTTTTTTTCATGAACAATCGTTCTGGTTAGATGGATATGCTGTTCAATATTGTTTCAGAATAAAATCTTAAATAGAAACGAAGAATTATTACAAAGTAAATTATTATCAAGTCGATAAAATTTGTAGAAATTAATATATCCTTAATCAAAATTTTAAAACATGATAAAACTTTATTAAATAAATTGTTAAGCAAGTTTTGGAGAACCCACTGTTGGAAGAAAATGCTACAAAGTGACCGGCTTTCAAAATCTTTGGGTGTTTTAATCGATTATATTGATTTACATTGCGTATAATAATTGCTATCTAATAATATAATAGTTGCGAAACATTGTTTAAATTTTTAAATATTAATTAATAATTAATATAAATAATTTTACTCAAATTGCAACAAAATTTCTCTCGCTACAGTTTTTTATAAACAATTTGCATTAATTTTATTATATGTATTGTGGAAAATTTTAGTTTTTTTTCCTTTTTTAAATCAAATGCTTTTAATGATTCACAACATTATTATTTAGACATAAATATTTAAATGGAAACGTTTTCTATCTACTTTATACGTTCGTTGTCATTAGCCATTGTGTAAAAACCATTTAAAATTAAATTGAAATTCGAGTTTGGTTTGAATTGTTTTTTTATACAATGGTTGGTGATGAGGAACATAAAATAAATCGTAAATGTTTCCAACTAAAGATTTATATGCGTAAAGAGTGCTGTTGTGTTCATTTAAATGTAGACAAGAGTGTTTTTTACTGCTAAATTCTTTTATTTTAGACCAAATATAGTATAGTTCTTTAATACTGTTACCAATATCTGTCTTATATACTATCTGTAATGAATTTAAATGTAATTAAACATTGCAGACAATTTAATTTAATTATGTGTAATATTTTTTCATTTTATTTAATTTCTTTTTTGCGTTTTATTTCCCTGACGAGAGGTACAATTCCTTCTACCGAACTAACATAAAACCGATTCCAGACTTCGGTCTTAAAGATTCTTTTGAATTGCTTCAAATCAATAATAGACATAGGCCCTTATAAGGTAAATAAATCAAGATTTTTTAAATATTTTTAAAATTATAATTCAAAAAATAACATAAATCGCTTTGATGTATCATTAAAATTTATGAAATTTTTTCAACTCTTCCCAAATAAAATTATGTTAAATTTTGAACTATTGTTTTTCTTTGGTATAAATAGTCTAATTATTCAATTGATAATTATTTTCTTAAATATTTAAAATGTTTCTGATTATATAACATTATTACTTTCATCTTTATATTTTCTTTTACTTCTTTAATTCCTTTAATCTTCTTCTGTTGTTTCAACAACTCATTCATTATATGTAGGCCTATTACATGATTTGTTTCGTCTTATTAATTCTCTGCACGTATCGTAACCTACATTTTTGTTAGGTCCTACACATCTGTAAACCTAAACGCCATATAGCATGCTTAAAATTGTATTTCCTACTTTTCTTAATTTATTTCGAAGAAACATGCCAGTCACTTTCTTATTTTATCTATTATATATCTATTTTTTTACAATAAATAAAATTTCTAGCTTTTACTTATAATTGAAACAAATTTTAATAATTTTATCGTACTAGAAACACTCTTCAGGAAACATTTTCTAATATATTTTATGGAATAAGTCTGATATATCTTCTGAGATATTTTTCTTCTAGGTTTTCATCACATTCATTTTATGAGTCTATTTTTTCCATTAATGATAATTTATTTTTACAACAACTCCACTTATCCTCATTTTTTTACCTTGTATTTTTTCAAAAAAGTAATATTTTATTAGCGACAGTTTATCAAATTATATTTTACTTGGAAGCTGTAGTTATGTAAATTAATTTTAAAAAGGATTGTAAAATTTCGAAAACTTTAATCTTTTATTTTCATTTAGAAATATAAACCGAAATTTTTCGTATAAAGCGAATGAGAAAACATTTTTCTCTCTGAAGTTTCTTCGTAGGCCTGCAACGAATATGTGGATATTTACTCTGTCTGAAATTTCGTTATCGTTTTGAATAAATCTAGAGATAATTCAAACGGAGGAAAGTTGGGAGTTTCTTATGGGAAAATTCTGTTAATCTTTATAAATTGCCTCGTGAGAAAAACACAAAAAAAAAGGATGTTCCACAAGTATAAATATCTATAGAAGAGTATACAAAAGGGAAAATATAGGCTATATATATATAGCATGCCCGTAACAAATTAATTCCCGCGCTTATCTTGTTTCCGTCGCGTACTATAGATATAAAAGGGAGCCGGATATGTTACCGTTACTGTTTGTCAGGGGTATAGAGATTATCTACTATCTCCATTCCCTTCTCATCCATATTTACGGTTGCGAGGGGAGGTTGTAGAGCCGCTTATCAAATTATCCATACTTATGAATAAAATGGATGACTGGAAAGAGACGGAAGTGATACAACATGAGTGAGTAGGAGGGAAAAATTTGCATTAAAGAACGGATAGAATTTTTGTATAATTTTGCTTCGGGATACACTCTCGCTTGGATAAAGTCTCTCTGCTTTCTACTTCATGTATTTTCATTGCTTAGCTATATAGGATTATTCATGCTTGATGACGTTATAAGTAAGATTAAATGAGTGTTTACCTTTTCAATTTTCTCCCCTATTCTTATCCGAATTTGTTTCTCAGATTTTTTTTTCGTTTATAACCGTTATCCGAAATGGAAAGTAAGATTAAAATTACCATTAATGTTTTTTTAATACAAATTTGTCGACGGTTTTATAAAGCGTGATAAGTTACGATGCAGATAGAATTAAGCTTGTGTTTGTTTAAAATATAAGTAAACTTCACGTTCAAAAATATGAATAGAAATTTTTTATTATAATATTTAAGTTAGACTTACGTAGTTGTAACAATTTATCATTAGGAAATATAAAAAATAGAGTTACAACTTTGCAGAATATTCCTGTAGGCCTAGTATTTGCATCTTTATTTAGAACTTAAAACTTACTAAGTTCTTAAGATATTTTAAGGATAATAATATGTTTGATAAAAAAAAAAACTACGCTTTATGATGATTAAAAAATGTTAAATTGTAAAATTTTAAATATTAATTTTTTTAAGAGAAGTAAATTTTCTGTTTATCAGCGTGAGAACTTTTATCAATCGATTGGGTTTTCTCCCATGATAGGCCCTATATTCTATCAAATTATCCATTCTGTATTATGTTTGATAAAGCGAAGTTGACATAGGACAGAGTTTCACTCTTTCTCTATTCTAATCTATTTAGTCTTGCCCGTTTGGTGTAGAAGAGGACAGATGTCCCACCTTCCAAAAATCACTTCATTAAACAATCATGTGACTAGAATCTCCCGACAGATGGCCACGTGATATATA
Organism: Androctonus mauritanicus; assembly: GCA_011317285.2. Taxonomy (NCBI): domain Eukaryota; kingdom Metazoa; phylum Arthropoda; class Arachnida; order Scorpiones; family Buthidae; genus Androctonus; species Androctonus mauritanicus. The sequence continues at coordinate 5,853 of WUQG02457931.1, forward strand.
ATGACGTCACGCTGATAGACACGTGCTCCTTTTGAAAGACGAAAATATTTTGGCTTTGTGGGTCCTTTTGCGTTATTTGATGCGTAAAAGATTTTATAGACCTATTAGATTAAATCACGGTGTTCCCGCGTTGTGGCCATTCATTTAAGGACTTTTAAATGTTCTTTTTGGAAAGGAATAAGCAAAATAAGTTAAGTACACTCGAGAGTAAGAAGATTCTGATAAAGAAACTCGCTTATCTTTAACACTATAAAAGGCCTACGCAAGATTTCGTTCAAAAATTTTTGAATGTTATTTTTATAATCTTTATAATAATAGTAATCTGAAGAGTTCCAAGTTATCAAAAAGAGTATAAGCTGTATGGACTTTCATGCTTAATGATTATCAGTAAAGATATTTTCTGTCGCCGAAAAGAATTTTATCTGACGTTCCGTCAATATTCGAGACCCTTTATAATTGGGATATTGATCCACCAATCTATATGCTCTTTTCTTCGAGAGTTTTGATGGAAAATTTTCATTTTTTATGAAATTCGAAACGACAGTTGCGCACCAGATTTAGCATTTTGATGAAGGTGACATAACTTCAATAAGTGAGCACTTGGCGAAAAGGATATTACTTCACAATTGACCTGTGAAGCAATCTGCAGAAGGGAGAAGATCACAAATGAAGAAAAATTGTTGGTGAAACCACGAGGAGCGACGAAAAGAGGACTGACAGGCTGGATAGAGCAATGAGCTAGTGACTGTTAGTCACCCCAGGGTGTTATTATTATATACACCGCAAATATCCCCCTTCTACACTCCCCCTTTTGGGGTTGTTACAGTGGGTGTCTAGACCCTCCTTCGATAAGGAAGAACCGTAATCAGCTCCGGGACTTTCGCACCCTCGAACTCAATTTCGTTAAGCGGCTTTGCCGGGGGTCGACGATAACCGAATTAGGGGCCCCGCTTCTTCCCCCCTGTCAGATCTTCTAATATTTCACACAATCGCGGCAGTGTCCACTACGTCGAAGGATTTTCCCCTGCCAACAATAAACTGTGCTTTGTTAATGTTTAATAATTGTGCTTTTAACCCTTTTCTGATTAAGTATTTTTGAAAGAGGTTTAATTTTGGAAAATTTTGCTTTATTTTTAACTATTCTATATCTATTTGTTTTATTCATTAGAGCAGATTATTCGAACTTTCGAAAACATACATTTATTTTATCTAGCAACTACTTTTAATAAAGACTGGTTGAATTAATTTTTTACATTTTCTTATCTATAGAAAATAAGTATATTTTTAAGATTTATATTTTTAGACTTATAGATTTATAGAAACCATGATTTATTATAGACATTTACGTTAAATTTATGGTCTCGGTATTGATCTGGAATTTATAAAATCATTTTTAATGTATGTTAGAGAAGAAACCACGACATGTAAAGCGTGCATAAATGTTGTTTTATTTTAATATTAAGTTAATGAGATTACGCAAAAATTTTGGAATTAAACAATTAATAGCTGACCTAAATTTTTTTAATAGTAATGAATTAAATAAATAAATATTTTTGCAGCGCATTTTGAATCTCAGTTTTAATTTTATACGCAGAACTATGCTTGAGATGTTTTCGTTCTTGGTTTCTGTTAGTCAAATGTATCAAATTTAAAATTGGAAATATTTCTGAATAACTCTTTTGAATGCTTTTAAAATGGAAAAAATAATCTCCACGTTTACTATAAAAATTTTTGGTAGGAAGAACAGAGAGAAAAATTTCTCGTTTTTTTGAACGAAGAAAAGCATTTCGGAATTAAACGTTTATTCCATGTCAAATAAATATGCATTTTGAGAAAGTAAATCGGGAATTTTGGTGATAATAAGCTTCATGAACATTTTTCAAAATTGATTATTCTTTCCATTACCTTTAAGACAGAAAAAGCATCCATCGATATCTGGAAAGATAAAAGCTGACAGACATGCTGGTTCTTTCACAGAATATTATTAAAAGCGAAAGAAACCATCATCGACCATTAAGAAGATGCAAAGGAGAATTTAGAAACACAAAAAAGAGATTTTTATTGATTCATGTTGATGGCGTTTCCAGTGAATATATAGATCAGCGGATCCTCCATAATGAATTCCGTCAAAACGGAAGAACATGTAGCGACACTTTGTCCTCATAACTCAAGGATGTCTGCCGACTTCCTGTCGCCTCTACATGACCAACTGTATATAATTATACGTCCTACGTTAGAGACTGTTGTGCCTGTCACTTCGCTTCAACTGCAGCAGCCATAGGACAAAGTGGAAGTGACAAACTTCCGAAAATGTCTTTATTTTCTCTAATCTTATAGCCATTAAAAATTGTTTTATTCGCATTCTCAAAAACTATTATTTCGAAGATAATTCATTATCTATGTTGATAGTTTCGACACGCGTAAATTATAATAAATAAACATACTGTATTTGTTCACTGCATTACCTCATAAACATAAAATTTGCATTTCTTAGATTAATTTTTACTAAATTAGAGTAACAATAAATAAGCTCTTAAATATAAATGCTTTATTGTTAAAATAGTTCAAGATTTAAAAAAAAAAATTAGACTTTATACAGGCCTATATCAGTTGTGATGAATTTATTCATAATTGTGTGAACGAAAATTATAAGTTATGCATACGAACTTAACAATGTGCTCACTCTCAATAGATCTAATAAGCATACAACTGAATTGCATTCTAATGCGAGATCGTTGACCAAATACAATATCTAGATTTGATAAAGCGTTGATTGAAAACAAAACTTCTGCTATACTTTCATTAATACTTTTAATATCTTTGTCAATAAAACAAAAGCACTGGTAGCATAAATTAAGTCTGAGAGTTAGCAGAACTTACACTGGCTTTAAGAGATAAAAATAAGTTATAGCTTTCAATTTACTAGATTTTTTGATCAAATGCAGCTTGGTTGTTAGATATCCGTTATATTCTTCGATTAAAATTGTCTAAAGATCTCATTACCAATATTCAACGTTGGTTCACATCTGTTATATGTCTTACCAAGTTGTTAATGAAGTGCAGCTTGCCAAATATCGAACCCCGAAGATGAATGAACATAAAGCGAATAGAAACATACTGGGAATTGGCAAAGACGCAAAAATTTACTTCTCTTTACTAATTAAAAAAGTAGATTTTTGTGATTTTTCTTTCTTTTCATTTAATTTCTAAATCCGTTTTACTCAATTCGAGTTTATAGCTCCTTGTGCAATAATGTTTATTTTTTGCCAAAACGTTCAGTAATATAAACTGGAATTATTTATGTAAAGTTTTTTTTTTATCATTTGTACGCGATTTTTATTTAATCTGTTAAATAATATTTCATATTATAGTTTTAAAATATAATTTCCTCCAACGTTCACAGTTAGAAAAAAAAAATGTCCTTTGGAATGTCATTTAATGCAGGCATTCTTTTATATGTATAAGGCAGTCAAGAAAGACTTAAATTAATGCGAGAAAATTGAAAAAATTATAAATAAACTTAAAGATGCATAGCGCTAATGTATTGTCCAAGCAATATGAATCGATAGCGACTCCAAGTTTTATGTTAATAAGTGCCTTGTTTGACAGTAATTATCTATATGCATAACGATATGCATAATTTTATATGCTTATAAAGGTTACCTTTGTCCTATTATATCAATTTTCCAGGGAATTTTCGTGGAAAAGGACTATTTCGTACCAATTACCTATACAGACTACGAGCATATAATGATGGGAGTTTCCCGCTACACAATTAGTGTGGAGTATTCTGATTCATTCTGTATAGAAGCGTGAAATATCTTTATTAATTGAGAAAATTTAACATTTTTGTATGAAATTAATCAGTCAGATTAAATTTCGTTTATTACCGATATATCTATTATGATAAGTATTAAATCTGGTTTATTTTATATGAACAAACGAATAGTTCAACTTCAAAATAGGTATACGGTATTTGCAGTCTTATTCAACGCATTATGATGGTGATGAAGGAAAAGTACTGAAAGAAACAAAAAACAACTTCAATTGACAAAGAATTTAAATATTAAATTTTCTTTAAAGAAAATTTTGTATTTAAATTCTTTGACAGTTGAAGTTGTTGATGTTATATTTCTTCTAAATCAGCTATTCTTCCTTATCATTTCTTTAACGCTTTGAATAAAAGGACAAATATATCTAGTTTATTCTATTATAAAAATAAGATTATCATAAATAATTTATAATTTTTCGAATTTTTATTATAAAAGATAACAATAATTATAAACTTGTAATTTTTTTTTATTTTTCTTCATCATAAATTAGCTTTCAATCTATTGCCTAGTATACATTGTAAATCTATAAATTTATGTTAAATTTTATAAAAGTTTCCGATCTAAATAACTATAGTTTAAGCGAATTACTAACAGAACAAGTTTTAAAATATATAAATATGCCTTCTTATGCTTTATGATTAAGTAATTATTTAGCATTCATCATTTTTAATAAGTAGATATTGTAGAAAATGTATTTGAAATATCGAAATGGTTGCTGTTATGAATAAATAAATGTATCAGTTAAGTCATTATGAAGTACGTTACTTGGTTGTAAGCTTATTATTATTCATGAATTAGCTATTATTAAGCCATAATCTAACAGCAATACTGATCAGTATGACTTTGGTAACAAAATGCAAAGGAATAGGCAAGTTGTTAGCTTCTGATCAGTTATCGAATGGGTTCTATATGCGGATTTTGATGGAGCTAGATAAGTGAGTGGCCCTTTTCTCCCTCCCCTGTTTAGTCCCAAAATTCCCTTCTTAGGTCCCATCATTCCCGTTAACGAGGGTAGATAAGTTGGCTTCGTCTGCTCTTATCTCTCTTCGCATAGGCCCTATCAAGTCCATTCCATCATCAGGAGCATCCTCTTTTCATGGAGTGGCCGTTCAGCTCCTTTTTTTTCCATCTCAACCAATCGTCTGCCAGTGATTCGGACGGTCGTTTTACTTCCGGGCAATTTGACCCTTCTTCCTATTCTTCTACTTCCGTGCTGACAAAAAAAAAAAGAGATCTTTTATACGTTTTGTTGACGTGTAAAGGTGTAAAGGTGTAAAGGTGTCGTTTTTGGATTGAAGTAGTCAGAAAGGCTATTTTTTAAAAGTTTTTCGGATGAATTGGGATTTGCTTTTATTATATGTTTAGTATAAAGTGCTTTCGGATATTTACCGAAGTTACTTCGAGAAGATACGATTTGGCTACTTACTAAACTAATTATATATTAGATAATATGCTTTGCTTAGTGTATTTCCAAAGATTTTCTAATATTTTAAAGTTTACTGTTATGTCTATGCAATAAATATGTTTAACGTTGCTTATATGTTTGAAAAAATTACGAAATATCAAAAATTCAAAGGCAATATATAAATTGAATTGTTTTCTGCAGAGAATGACAAAATACACCTATTTTTTCCCTTTTTAATCAGCACCTACTTTATTTTTCTCCAAAACATATAGAAACTCATACACACAAAATTATAATATCAAGTTGGAATATTAAGAGCATAAATCTTTAAAATTGAAAATTATATATTTATACAGAACTTTCTCCTTTATAAATTTATTCATTAAAAATAACATATAGGCCACATTACATTTTTGATGTTTTTATTTAATTCATAATTATGATACCAATCAAAAACTAGTTGCACAGATTAATGAGAAGAATTTTGATGTTTGCTTAGAACTTAAAAAGATGTCTACTATATAATCGAATTTTGTAACAGAAAAGTTACGAAAGTGCATTATAATTCGCATTATTTTAATCTTTCAGTCCTCAAACATAAGTTTTGATTTACAACGATAAAATATTAAAAATTAAATAAATAATTTAATAATTTTTAATCACGTTTAATAAATATTTTGCTACTCGAACTTATAACAAGTTTTGGATTTTTCGAGTATTTTTATAGAAAATATATTCTACAATAGTTTTTTTGCATAATTAACTCAAAACTAGACATAAAGAATGGAATAAAATTTGAAAACGTAACATAAACATAAATTAAAATAATCTTTTTATAAAAAATCCTAATTAATAGATCTGAAACGCATTCATAAAACTTCGTATCATTCTAAGATATAACCAAAAATCGTATATAGAATAACTTATGACATTCGTTATAAAACATACATTCCAAATATTTACAACTCACAGGCATTTTAAAAAATGTAAAAAATATAAAATTACATGAAAGAGAAGCAATAAGCTTACTTAAAGACGTAAAATTAAATCATCTTGTAAGCAAGTAGCATCGGATATAATGGGGTTTAAAACGAATATATAAGTTTCGATAAAACTTTAGTTAAAAATATGTTTTTTACTGAGAAGGCGTTACTACGGTTTTTTCTTAGTTTCTAAAGTGACTAAGAGGTTAGGAAGAAACTACACAGATTAAATTTTGATATTTTAACCTATGCCATTTTAAATACAATAGGTTTAAATCTTTTTTCGTAAGTATAGAAGGTCACAATTTGGAGTTTTCGATTTCATGATTTGGTAGCACGCTGTATTACACTTTATCACTGCACTGGTTGCAACCACCACTCTGTGTACTGTTCATTTGGAAAATAGGAGGAGTAGAAGCTTGTAGAGGAGGTGGAACTTTATCAGTGGAAGAAGTGACACC
>WUQG02457942.1:0-33985 GCA_011317285.2 Androctonus mauritanicus
CAAACTTATTCACACGACAAATTACACCTTTATTAAAAAGAGGAGCACTTTCAGCTTCTTACAGCCAACCTCAGCTCAAACGTACAAATTTTCGAACGCATTCGTTATAAGGGATTCCAGAACATTGTCAATTTTTTTTTTTAAATTATTGGTTTATATAATAATTAAAAAAAATTTATATATAAAAAAAATATAAATTATATAAAAATATTATAATATATATTAATAATATTAAAATATATTTTTTTTAAATATTATAATATATTTTATAATATTTATATATAAAAAAATATAAATATTATTATATAAACCAATAATTTTTTTTTTAAATTATCGGTTTATATAATTTAGTTGTTTTTACATTTATAAACACATAAATGTAAAAACAACTAAATTATAATATTTTACATGACTAAAGAATAAATACACAAATAATTACAACAGTATATATAAATATGAAACCGGAACATTATAAGAATAAATAAAATAAAATGGGGTGGAATTCGATAAAGTTCCATACATAGAAAACAATTAGATACACTTAGGTCCGAATTTTTTACAGGGTATGGGGGAGCCATTTTATTTTATTTATTCTTATAATGTTCCGGTTTCATATTTATATATACTGTTATAATTATTTGTGTATTTATTCTTTAGTCATGTAAAATATTATAATTTAGTTGTTTTTACGTTTATGTTTATTATATAAACCAATAATTTAAAAAAAAAAAAAAAAAAAATTGACAATGTTTTGGAATCCCTTGTAACAAATGTGTTCGAAAATTTGTATGTTTGAGCTGAGGATGGCTGTAAGAAGCCGAAAGCACTCCTCTTTTTAATAATGGTGTAATTTGTCATGTGAATAAGTTTGTCAGGTCTGCTCATTTTAGTGCTTACATGAACTTCTAATTTTGCATTACTCTGTATAGAGCAGTTATCAATAAGTTGTTTCATTCAATTATTAAAATTCAAAAATTTAATTGTAAATATTAGCTTACCTAGCAGGAACGCATCCATATAGAGGAGGATCTCCAGGAGGGGGCCTTGGTCCTCGTACCAAAACAGATATATCCTGATTATCTGTAGAATTTATTTGTAATTTTAGCTGCTCACAAATATGCTTTGGTACTGCAGGAGATGAAGCAGTCTGCTGAAGAACATAGTTTTGTTCCCTAGAACATTCTTCAGTTTTCTTATTTATAAGATACGAACTAAGTAAATTACTTTCAGATTCAGCAGATGAAAGTCCTTTTTGTCCATCATATAAACAGCCATCTGGATCAGATAATTGTTGCCTAATACGGGGACGTGGAATGCGCGATTCACCTACAGTTGTAGCAGGTCGATGTCGTCTTCTAGAGAATGATAATTTCAGTTCACTTTCATCTTTCACGTATTTTTCGGTATCTCTTCGTCTTCTCACTGAAAACTTTTCTTTCTGTTCATTGACATAGGCACCAGTATGTTGAACATTCCCTGAGCTTGAACTAATTTCTTTCACACACCCATTATCAATCATGTTAGATAAATCATTAAATTTAGATACATTTTCTATTTCATTTCCTAAAGTTTGAACATTATCTGAAGATATACAACATTCTGCTTTTCCCACAACTGCATTTTCAGTAATATTAACAGGTGAATGAACAAGATCAATTACATTACTTAACATATCTTCTTGACTTTTATTCTCAGAATGTCCAAATTGCAGAGGATTACTTTTTTTTAATAATTGTTCATCCATGCTATTCCTAACTACTTCTTGCCCTTTAGATTCAGCTGATTTTGATTTATGATGATTATCTTTTGAAATTCTTCTTTTATAATGTGGAATATCTTCTTTTATTTTTTTAACTTCACAATCTCCATCTCTTTTAGAGTCTAATTTTTTATGTAATATCATAGATTCAATTATTTCATCTTCACCAACATGCAATTTATTGCCAATATCATCTTGTTGTTTGTTTATTTCATTAATATTGTTATCTTTCTCAGTTCTACCATTCCTCTGAAAAACAGGTATTTCATGCATATCTAATTCCATTGTATTACTAGATTTTTTCTTTGATGGAAAATCCTTAATAATTTCACCATTCTGTGATTTTGATTTTTGTTTCAGTATTTGTTCTTGTTGATCTAAAATATGATTAACTTCTTTATTATGTTTTTCATTAGATATTTTTAATTTTTTATCATAACTTGAATTTACTTGTCCTTCTCTATCACGTAATTCTTTTACTTTTGACAAACTTTTTGAATGTTGTAAGCCTCTTTCTTTCTTGAAATCTGAGCTTTTTTTCAGCACCTTATCACCAGTTTCTGAATAATTACTCCTTTTATGATGTGAATCTAATGGACTTGAAGGATTGTTTTTTATATTTCTTATCTTTGCTTTTTTGCTATCACCACTTCTAGCAGGTGATTTATGAACTTTTCTGCCATCAATTTGCAAGGTATAAATACAACTATCTTTTTGTTCAGTAGGATCTATTCTTAGAACAGATTTTTGTTTTAGGTCATCAATATGATCTTGCTGTATTTCTAAACTAGAATGACTCCTCTGTTTTTCTTGTTCAATAGAATCTTTTACTTTGAGAGCAGTAGGAACTGACTTTTCAGTATTAGATTTTTTCAAAATACCCTTTCTACGAGGATGAGATGATTTTTGAACTGATTTACTTACAGTATTTTCTGTAGTTTCTAAATATTTTAATGAATCACTTTCTTTTTTGATATTTTCTATACATTCTATTATTTGATTATCCATTTCAGATCCTTTTGTATCCTTTAATTTCTTTTCTTGGGGTACATCCAAAAATTGAGTTTTTGTTTTATCATTATTGAGTGTAGCAATTTTATCATTAGTTGTTATAGATTTAACATCTTGATTAATATATGATTGGCACTGTATATCTGCTGATGACATAAAAACATGTGGTAAAGATGCTCTTCTTTCTTCTTTAGTTTCTATTTGTTCTGTTGACTGTTTAACTGCAACATTCCTCATTATATCCACTTCATATACATTTTCATCAAATGATGCTTGTTGTTTCAGTGGTGGCTGTAGATTTGAACGAAGATGAAATGCTATAGCTGGACAACTCCAAACACGTGGAAGACCTTCAGGAATTGAACCTGGAAATGGTAAACCTGTCAAACCTACAAATGTACTTCCAGTCCCCTGCTCAAGCAATAGTCCTGCAGGTACAACATAAGGAGGCAATGTAGCTGGTTGAGACATTGAGCGATGAACTCTTCGTCTTCTTTCTCTCTTTTGAATTCTATTTTCTGCAGATGCATTAATACTTTCTGTAAAATTTACTATACTAGATTTGTTACAAGTATCTTCTAAATTCAATGCTAAATGTTTTTCATCTTCAACAATTTGCTGATGTTCCGGAGATATTAACTGAATATTATCATCCATTTCAGGATCAGTTTCTTCACTATCATCAAAGGACATTAACCATTTTGATACAAGTGTCATAGCTGCTGCACCTCCTCCTTTTGTGACTTGCTGAAGTACAGAGATATTATCATCATCTGCAAGTGCAAATTGAGTTATAGACACATCTCTATAACGAGGTTTTGTGCTAGGATGAAATCTTGCACGACGATGCTCTTTGGATCCTTGATCTTTTCCATCTCGTTTCGAATCTGTGGGTGGTGTACTTATAGGTGGAGTATGCTTACTCATATCACTTTGAGTAGTTTTTGGCAAATCTCCTGCATAGTTACTTGATTCTTGTTGAGTTCCTTCACCATCTTTGCATTGAGGACTTTCCATTTCACCAATCATTCCAGTTTCTTCTTGCAATCCTCCAATTTTTAATGATGGCAGTTCTTTTCTTAATTTAGCACGATGTTCTGATGACAATGTCTCTCCCTTTATTTCTTCACCAGGTGGTTCTCCAGAAGCAAAAGCTTCAGATTTTTTAACTGTATGATGCCTTACTTCTATATCACCATTTACTAATGTTTCTTTTCCAGGATCTTCATTTTCTCTTTCAGTATCTAATTTCTAATTATAAAAATATATAATGTTCATGTTAAAAAATAAATGATTTTTAATAGGAATCAGATTTCGATAGTTGATATTTGGTTAGATTTCAGCAAATATAATAAAGGAATAAATCAAAAAAGAAAAAGAATAAAGCAAATTATAATTGAAAATAAGTGAGATAGAATATAAAGAAAATAAAAAGTAAAAACTAAGTAATTTTTATGTAGCTTAAAAATAAAAATTATTTTTTAAGTGAAAATGTTCAAAATAAGCACACTCATTTATTGAATTTAAAAGAATTTTATTATTGATTTCTACAGAAGCTAAATAGAAAAGAAAGTTAACAGTTTAAAATAAAAGCTGCACAGGAAAAATGTTAGAAAGCAAAATTATATAAAAGCAAACACAAATTGTATATAATACAGAAATATTTAATATAAGCAAATAATTTTTTAAATATAAATACATCTTTTAAAATTTCAAAGTTAATTTACAGTATATATATATATGTGTGTGTATTTACATAAATTAAATACTATACATTTCACACTATTTTTTCACATGTAGATCTGATATCTATAATCAGAACTACATTAAAAATAATATAAATTACTATATATTAATTATTGACTGTGAAAAAGCAATTTTCCTATTTAAATAAATCTATACCGTCTTACCTCAACCTTATGATCAGATTTAATTATATTAGTATTACTAAAGTTGTTTTCATTCCCTGGACATTTTAATACAGGAATCTGTACATTATCTGATAGCTTTTGTCCTTCATTATTGAGTGGTATGTTAACTTTGTTGCTAGTTTTATTAACAACAAGATTGTCTTTATTTTGATTTTCTTTACTTTTTCCTTCACAGTAGAGATCAGGTTTAATATTTTCTCCATGATCTTCATAGCTTGCCATGATGTTATCATCAAGCATATTATCAGTACCATGTGTTCCAGGTGGAGCAGTTCTATAATTAAAAAAATTGATATTTAATTTTATCATCATTTCCAGATACTTTATCATCATTGTTCATATAACCTACCCAGGAAAAGCAGGCTTTGATATTATTGCAGGAGAAGTAGTAGTTGTAGTAATTACTGAATTATCTGTATAATTCTTTTCCCAATCAAATGGGTCACTTTCTCTAACACCACGACGTTTCATGCATTTTTCAAAAAGACCTGCTAGCATATTGTAATCAGGTCTGTCATAATAATCTAAAGAAGAGATGTGATCAAGAAATTGACGAAAATCAGAAGGTAAATGCTTTAACAGCAACCTGTGATCATATTTCTCCTTCATTATGCCAACCTGTATTAAAATATACATTATAAATAATTGTTTTTAAAAATAATCAGTTTAAATATTGCAAAAAATTAATTTCAAACTTATGGAATTACATGAATTGTATTATTGAGAAATGATAAAATTTTCAGAATTTTTATTTTATTTATTTATATACTTTTATATAAAAATCAAATGTTTATATACATGTATAAAAACTAGGAGAATATGTAATGAAAGAGAATTATACTAGCCAAAAATTCCTTTTAGTAGATTTTGTTTTTTAGAATTACACTGTAATTTTTAATAATTTCTGTCAATGTAGCATATCATCTTATATTTAACAATTTCATTTCAATAATTTTTTTTTAAAAATTCATCCTGGCCTGAAATTGAACGCAAGACTTTTAGAATAACACTCCAATGTCTTATCAGCTAAATATCAGGATATCTGATAAATTTTAATTTCACAAAAGTTATATAATAATTAATTTAGATCTCATCAGAAAAGTGTTAGAAGATTTTCAGTAAGCTCCAGATCAAGACAAATTTTTATTTCAGAAAAATTACCTAAATTATTCTTAAATTTTTAAATAGTAGAATTCAATCAATCAATTTAATTAATTAATTAAAAATTATAGTGCAATTCTGTAGAAAAAATATTCTATTGAAAGAAATTTTTTATTTTTAGTTCGTTCTTTGAATATATTCTTAGTTAAAATTCAGCATTCCAAGTTTGAAATAAAGAATAAAAATTTTTACGGCAAATATACTTCTCTCTAAATATATATTTTTAATTAATTTTTATAAATATAAAAATATTTGCCAGTTATTCAAGTACTTTATATTATATTTTAATTCAGATAATTTTTTTATTTGAAAGAAGCATCATAGTTAAAAAATATTCATAATTAAAATAAAGGATGTAGGCTTTTACTTATAAATTTATTTTTATAAATTTGAATATAAATCTGTATTGTTAATTGCAAGTTATAACTGAAAAAAAAATTATTCCTATTTTTTTATTTAGAATACTTCTTATAGCTAATAAAATTTGCATAAATTATTTTTTGATATTTGGATTCATCTTATCTTGTAAAAACATCATAATCATATTTAGGCAATAAATAATTTAATTGAGCAAAGAATCTACATCTTCACAAGGAATTTATACTCTCTCTTCATATGAAGTAATTATATTCAAATATTAATATGATTTTTTATTAGGTAATTTTATTTATAAATGATGATGTCTGATATTCAACTTTAACAGTAGCTAGAAGTTGCTATTTATAGTATTTATAAAAATATTTCTTGATTGGATCATAGAATAGTAGTATTAGTATTTGAATTAAAATGAATTGATGCAAACATAAATATATTTTTTCAATGTTTTTTTTAGAGATTTATGTTTTCTCAGATTTTTTTTATATATATATATAGTTTTACATCAGATGATTTAGTACTGTATTTGTCTGAAAATATCATTAAAATGATTTATGATTCCAACTACTATTGATGAATTCTTATTGCTTACAAGAATAGAGCCACTTCATAACAGCAGAGAATGTGACATTTTACTTTACTTTTTATATTTAAGATTGATTTAAGAATATTCTATAGAAAATTCTATATAAAATTAACCTGTGACAAATAATAAGTAAATTAATATAAAATGTCTAAAAAATTCTTTTGTTTAAATTATAACTATCTGCTCTATAGTTATTGTTATATTTTAATTAATCCTTATCAATTTTTTACTGTAATATTAATCCATAAATGAAATTTTTGAAGTATCAACATTATCTAGAACAAATTATTTTCCATAAATTTTCATAGTAATATAAGAAAGAAGTTTAAATAAGACTTAAATTGTATAATTGTAATTTTTTTTCAATTAATGTACTTTAAGTTCATTATTCTAAAAATCCAATTTTTGAAATTGTTTGATTGTTTTCCCTTCTATAATTGATTTTTATCAATTGTTTCATGACTAGTGGCATAACAAAAAATTTTAAATTATCTTATACATTATTTACAGTCCTACCATTTAAATGTGATATATTTTTTTACAGTATAAAATTCATATTTTTGTTATTTTATACTTTCTTAAGAAAGTATAAAATAATAAAATATAAAATAACAAAAAATATTAGAAATTAATTTTCTAAGTAAATAAATAAATTATATAAATAATAAATTTATAAATTTTTTAATTGCCTAGATGATAAAAATTTTTGATTAAATTTTTTAATATATCTAATAATTAAAGATGATTTTGATTTCATGATAAAATACTTATAATTTTAAATAAAATTTATTAATAGTATTTTATATAGAAATTTGTTATTATTTTTATATTGAATATGAATAATCCAAATATAAAATAATTATTATAAAAAAATAAAAATGTAGTTACTGTTGGAATTAAAAGATCTACATTCAAAAATTATTAAAACATTGGAAGTAAAATTTATTGTGACCTTTTATAAATATAGCACAGTAAGTATCTTTAATATTGCTTTCAATATTTGTTAAATCACTAAAGCTATTTCCAAGCAAGTATTAGACAAAAGCAATCGTTGGCAACAGTGCCGGAATTGCAGTTAATTATTATTTTATATGTTCTTTTACAAAGATATACAAAAATAAAATATTATATGTTAAATAATTATTTATTATATATACTGCTAATTTTAAATGATAAAATTAAAGAATTCCATGATATTTTTATATATTTTTATTTAAATATCAATAATTAAAATTTAAAGCACAAATAAATTTTTGTCATTCTAAGTGAACTTAATTTTATTAAATAATTTTTATTCAAATAGAAATATTTCAATTTATACTGAGAATGATTTTTATATCAGGAAATAAGGAAAATTAAATTTAACATATCAAGAAGTCATTTAAAATTTATTTTCAAATAAAATTATATTAAAATAGAGAGATTAAATGTGAAATTTTTATATAATAAAGTTTTCCTAATAAATTAATTCAATCTAAAATTTTCTATATATGTAAAACCTAGTATTTTCATTGAAATAAAGTTTTGAAAAATAAAATATAATCTACTTATCTATTGACATTTAATTTTTGTTTTTTAACAAAAATTTCAAAAATAAGATTTCTTATAATTAAACCAATAAATAATACTGTTTTTACATTTATAATCAACACCTTGATTAAACTGCCATTCAATGCTTGAATACTCATTTCAATGATCCATTGTCTAGTTATAAGTTTCAAATTACAATTTCAACATAAAACTAATACAGAAAATTTTTATATCATGTTTAGATTTTTACATAATTATTTTAATTGAACTAGAAAAAAGAATTCATTATTTAAAAATAACATTGATTAAGTTTTATAACTATAAATTATATAATGTTAATTTTGATGATGATGATTTTATTTTAAACATTTCATCATATAAAATAGTATAAATCATAAGTGTGTGTTGATAAAATAAAAATCTATTTTAATATATGTAAATATTATAAATAGATCAGACTGATGCATGTTATTGTTTGATTTATTTAATGCAAATTTAAAAAATGAATATAAACAAAAACTATAAAATACTTTTATTCTAATAAAGTGTAATCTATTTAATGTAGTTAAACATTAAACAGATTATATTATAAGACAATCTTACTTGTTCTTTATCTTTAATTTTTCGCCAGGGCAGCTGACCATTTACAAATTCAACTAACATATAAAACAAAGACCAGAGATCATCATGACGGCCCATTTCCTATTAATATACAAAATTTATATAAATTTTAAGTCAATAAAAATTTTAAACAATAATAGATAGTTTAATTATATACCAACTTTATTTTTATGAGCATTCACAGAAGCATAACGAACAGTTCCTCTAAAACCAGCAGCTGCTCTAGGTGGTCGAACATCACCATTTGCAGTGATGTACTGCCTTGCTAATCCAAAATCCAACATATATGCCTTTCTGCAGTTTTGCTGCAATCGTCCCACAGCAAAATTTGACTATTAAATTAAATATTTTTTAGTAAGATAATTTTATTCAATATTTCTTTTATTTAAAATATATAATTAATTAGAATTATAAAACAAAATATTAAATGAATTTTATTTGAAACCAATTAAAATTTTTAAAAAATTTATTTCAAAATATTTTAAAATTACAGATTTATTGTTTGATAACTTTAATCAAGTTCAAGATAAATTAATGAGCAAACATTTTTTAATAAAATGACAATAAAGTAAAATTTATTTCTAAACAACATATTTTAAATAGTTACTGTATAATTCATAAATCTAAGCATATTAATTTCTAAAATATTTACTATAGCTGAGAATTTCATTTATTATAAATCATTTTTTCTTTTTTTGAAAATTGTAATTCTATAATAAACTAACTTTCAGTAACAAAGATTATTCATTATTGGAAGATCTGGAAGCCAGAATTAATCTGTTACTTAAGAATAATGCAATTATGAGTTTTATTTATAAATTAAATTTAGTCTTAAGAATGCTGAATACATTGCATATATTGTATTGTGAAATGCTTATTACAGATTATATCAATTATAAATGTTGTATATTCAAGTTTCTAAAATAAATGTCCAGTTATAATGTTTATTGGAGAAAATTCTAATCATCCTGTAATATAATATCAATGTTTGGAAGTATTTCATGAAGTTATGATTATAAAATTCATTATGCAAACATGTTATATAAATTGACAAAATATTTTCTGCTATACTATTTATTTTATTCTACAACAGGTCATCTGCTTATGTGATTTTAGAGATATATGAATGAATAAGTTTTTTAATTTTGTTGAATTTCCATAAAATAAAAAATTCATTACAAAATTACCTTTTTTTTTGCAAAAATATCACTTATGAACTTAACTTTTCTTATCTATATTTAAAGTATATTCATAAATTTCACTTAGCCATTCTGTTTATTACCTATGCATTTGTATATATCAACTTCAAATATTACTGGACTTACATAGATATTTTTGGGACAAATTAGCTGTGTAAGTTGGGAATTTATTGTAATTTTTAAAATTTTTATAATTTTTTTTTTTAAATTTGAAAAAATGAAATGTTTATATATTCAAAAGTTTATAATTATCTGTAATAATAAGTTTATAATTATTTGTAATAGATTATTCTGATTACCTTATATAATCTGAATAATCTATTCAATCTCTTATAAATATTTTTATACTATTCCAAAATTGTTATAATCAAATATTTTATTGAAATCAGAATAAAATTGACTTTGCTTCATAATCAAACTTTTTCAAAAATGTATACTTCTAAAAATTGATCATTGATGAATTTGATATTGAATTATGAAAATAAACTTCTGAAATTATACAAATTTTTTATAGATAATTAATAGATCAGTAAGTTTAACAATCAAAAAAGATTTATGGTTGTAATTAATAATAATAATAATAATAATAATAATAATAATAATAATAATAATAATTTTATAATACATTAAAATTCAATTCAATTCAGTTTTTTCCAATAAGTATAGAATGAAGTTAACTTATAATTAATAATACAAAAGCATGCTCAAGAGAATCCTGTATAATTAAATGTAACCTTTGAATGTATTTTTGTGATATTTTCCAATAAATCCAATTCAAATATTTTAATTATAAATAATTTTGAAAAGGTTTTAATTATTTTTGATATATAAAATATTAATATAGTTTAGTTAACAAATTATTTAAGAAATTCACTATATGAATATAGTAATTGAAATAAATCAAAAATCAGATTGATAGAAAAACCAATTGTATATTTTAATATAATATTCTATTAAAATAATTAAGCAACATTTTACTAAAATGCAGTATTGATTTTTTTTGCATTTTTTTTATATATTTATGAATTATAATATATTTCCAAAAGTCATTTTCACATTTTTGATTAACTGATTAAATAATAATGTTCAACCCATATTAATATTGTAATCAAAATTTGACATGAATAACAGTTGCTAATAAAATTATTTTTGCACATATTTTCTGCTGCATAATCATTATACTTAAATAATTGATGAATATATTAATTATTTAGATATAAATATGACAAATATACAGAATAATGTGCTCATTAAATAATTTTATGACTGATTATATGTTTTTTTTTTAAAATTTTGAGTTACAATACACTAAGTACAAACTTAAGTATTTTTTAAATAATTTTAAAAAATATTTATAAAAAATTTTTTAAAAGTATTTTAACATTAGAAAAGCAGAAATTTTTAACATTTTCTGCTTTTCTAATTCTTACAATAATTTTTGCATTTCAAGCTCATTTTAAACAATTTTAATTTTGGAAAACTGAATCTATTTTATTACAAAAATATTTTTGAAATTTCTCTAAGAGTAAGAAAAAATATTTGAGATAATAGTATCATATGGTTTATCCTATATATTGATACTTAGTTACATTTTCATCACTTAACAACATTTTTTGTAAACATTATAATTAAATATTATCATAATATATTAAGTCAAATATAATATAAATCACTAATTAATTCATATTATAAAATTTTCATTTAAATATTTATAGGGTAAAAATTAACCAACATATAGGTGTTTATATTTTATTATTTTCTTATTCTTCAAAATATAAGATTAGTTATTTTTGAAATTAAAAAATGAAATATATATTGGTTGTATTTTTATTTATTATAATAAAAGTTTACTTTTTTAAATACCAAAATTATAAAAATTCTTCAAAAGTAGACTTTATTTTAAAAATAAAGTCTAAATTTTTGTACTGGAGCAAGTCCCCAACTTACACATTTAATTCATCCCAAAAGTTTCAGTGTAAGTCGAAAACTATCTTAAGTCAAATAATGCTTACACCTGATATATATATGATTGGACACATTAATAAATTGAATGGGTAAATGAAATTTATAAGATATTTTAATGTGTATAAATTTAAAAATTTATATAGATTAAATATAGGTAAGAAAATTTAAGGCCATAAATAATATTTATGCAAAAAAAAATAAATTTTTATATGAATTTTTCATTCACATTTTATGGAAATTCAACACAAAAAGCCATATGCATCAGCATGTCTCTGAAATTGCATAAGTTGAGGACTTGTTTATTGTATATTGTTTGTTTTTTCTACAGTCATAATAACTCAAATGGATGGAAATAGAAAGACAATTTAACATATTAAAATGTCTACTTTTTCCTTAAATTTAGATGTTATTATAGCAATTATTATTTAAATTTTGAGTATATCAAGAGGCATAGTAATGGCTTTAAGCTAAATACAGTAGTCATGATGTAACACATAATACAAATCATTTTGGATAAAATTCAATTTGCTATAAGTTTTATTATAAATTAATTATTATTAGCTTTGTAGTATTTCATTACACTGCTCCATTTCAATAATAAAAGTCTTTATTCAGCTCTTTAAGCAGGAATTAAATCTTCTTTTATTTACAAATAAAATTTTTATTATAGAGCTTTTGGCTCACTCAAGCCAACCTCTAGAATGAGTAGAAATAGAACACTAAGTTTTATTAAGTGTAAAAGTGCAACTACTGAGGTTGGCTTGAGTGAGCCGAAAGTGCTATAGTAAATAAAAGTTTTATTTGTAAATAAGAGAAGATTTAATTCCTGCTTAAAGAACTGAATAAAGACTTTTAATTATTATTACTCTAACAATTATATTTCAGAAAAGTATTCAATAGGATACTAAAAGCCAAATTTGAATCCTGAAATTCAATTTGATAAAAAAAATTACAGTAATTTGAAAATAGCAAATATCCAACAGTAAACAATCTTTTATTAGTTTATATTTTCTTTATTTTTATCTCTGTATATAATTTAAAGTGTTTGCATATATGTATATCCATTTTTTAATTTAATTTTCGCAAATCAAACTTTATATATATATCATTGAAAATGACTTTCAGTAATTTTATTTCCTCCTCCCTTTATATTTTTTCATAGAAATTTTTTTATATGAATTATAGATTCTCTCATTTGTAATGTGTAGCATATACAGAATTTGGGAATATTTCATCTCTATCATAATTGTGATTTAAAGTTATATATATATACAAATAATTATAGTTGACAGATAATATGAGTTATTAGTTTCAAAAATGCATTGCATTAGTATGATAAATAGATATCAATTAATTACTTTACCAAAAACTACTTAGTTAAAATAAAGTTTATTTTTGGTTCTTTAAAGCTATTTAATGATATTTTTTATTTTATCTGTGAGTCTAGTTATTTTTAAAAAATGTTTTTCTTAAAGAAGAGTAAGTAGAATACATATTAGAAAATAGTAATCTTCAAAAATTTTCATAAAAATGGCATCTGATAATTCTTTACATTTTGAAAATTGAAATGGAGAATAGGACTTTGCAAAATATTTTTCCAATCTTTCAAAATTTTAGATTGAATGAATATGAAAAATCAATCAGGAAATCTGTAGCAAAAGCAGAAAATCTATATACTTTCTGAAATAGATAATATCAAAAGGAACAATAATCAGATTTTATTAAAACAAGTAAATATATCAAAAGAATCTTATTTTTTATTTACTGAATGCATTTGAAGGATATACAACTTTATAACGTTAAAATTTAATAAAATTTGATTTAATTTTATCAAGTTTCTTTTCTTTACAAAAACTTATTTTAAATTTCTTCCAGTCCAAACTGCAATATAGTTAATTACTAAATATAATATACATATTATGATTAATAATCAAGTAATTAATGTAAAAGAAATTTATATTTTAAATGATATATTTATTTAAAGACATCTTTCTTATCAAAAGATATTTGGGAAATACTGAAATGAAGATATCATTTTACATTTAATTTTGATACAAACAAAGAACTCAAATATGAAATAAAAACCTTAATCTCTATGGAGAATTCAGTATTTGCAATGACTGATCAAATATTGAAAGTTTCATTCTTATTATGAAATTCACTAAGAAATTTTCTTATTTCTAACTAATAGTCGCATATCCAAATTTCTAGGAAGATATTTACATTGGATTAAAGAAAAGAATTGATTAAGACATCAGAATATTATCCAAAGAACACCAGTCCCATCCAAAGTATTTACTTCTCTCAGAAATTTATTTTTGATTTAATTTATAATTACATGTATAATTTACAAATAAAATTTTAAAATAATCTTATAAATTATAAAAATAAATTATTTAGAAATGGGATTTGATATTAATAAAATTATAATTTTAAATATCAATGCTTATCCCTAAATTTATCAAATATCCTAAAAAAATATTTACAGGTTTAATGTCTCTGTGAAGGAATCCAACTTCATGTATACTTTCTATAGATTGCAAAATTTGCAAACCAAGTCTTAAGGTGGTACTAAGACTGAAGGCACCACGAGGTTGACTACGTCTCAACTCTGCTAGATTTTTCCCTTGAAGCTGCATAACCACATAGTTGAAACGGTCATTGCGACCACAACCAATAAAACGACAAACATGATCTTTACCTGAAAAAATTATTAGAAAATTTCAAATTTTATTGTTCATAAATTATCATCTTTCTATGACATAAAATCACTTTCATCAAGAATGTATAAAATAATGTAAAAATAGTTTCTTAAAAAGTCTGCTAAATACAGTCCATAACCTTGCACACATACACACAATGCTAACATATGATTATCTGTCAAAATAGTAAGCTCCTTATTTCTAAACAGCCTGACCTAAATACTCTCCAATTAACATTTTATGACTTTAAACCTCTTAATAGTTACTTTAATTAATTTTAATTATTTCTCATGGAACAATATATTAAAAAAAATTAAAAATAACATTTTAAAAAATCTTCCAAAATTTCTTCATTTTTAAAAATATTAATCTTAAAATTTTATTAGTAGTAATTGGACAGTTGTGTTTCAGTTTAAATTACAGCTTATGAATTAACATGGTAATGGATCACTGATTGATAAAAATGGAAATTATCCACACATGGACTGACTAATGGAAATGTTCCAAATATATGAAACTGGTCCATTTCGTTATATTTTGGCAGTAGTTAATAGATTAGAGGAGGAGTCGGAAGATGTTAAAGACCAGTCACGCGAAACTGCAGTTTTCGTCTCCAGTGAAAATAGACATTGACGACTTGCTTCCAACAAGTTCACTGCACTACATCAGATAAATTTGTATATCAACGCGTATAAAATTGAAAGCTCGGTCACCCGTTTCATAAATTAGCGAGAAAGAATTATGCAAACTTTGATCGTTTATCCTTCTCTTCCGATCAAAGTAACGAGACTGCTTGACGTCTTTAAGAATAGAACGGATAATAGAGACGATCGATACGCATTCATCATCCCAAAATAAGTTCTAAGAAAATAACACCTTTATGAGTAATCGAACTATCTCATAAACGCGTCGTAAAATTCGTTTTTTATTTAGGCGACAAATTCAAACGACTATTCTTAAAAAAGTAATTTTCTTTTTCTAAAATTACCAATCGTCTTTCCAAATTAAAAACGTCATCAAATATTATAAAAAATTTTCAATCAGATAACGTCACTAAAATTTGAATTCTATATTCAATCACGTTAATAATCCGACGTCAAAAAAGTTTTTCACGATTAATTGATAAAGATGTCAAAATTTTTTCAAACCGACGTATTTTATTTATACGATGCGACTGTTTATTTCTGAAAATATTTTAAAAAATATGATAACCACTAGCCCATAAATATATATTTTCTTTTGTTAAAAATTACTGACGTCTTTCTCAATTGTTCAATATAATAGTTTCTATAATGTTTAAAATACTATACGCATTTCTGTATGATGGCGATTGGTTATTTATATTTCAAGATGGAATACATGTCAAGAATTTTAAGAATTTTTGTAGTAGTCTCGTATATCCAATCCGGCAGCATTATAGAAATTCATACTGCTTGTTATGTCATCGACCAATTAACCAAGCCGATACAACCCGAAGGAACTCAGAGAGGAAAAAAAATAAAATGTAAACTTCGCGTGGCCACTTCACTTAAAAACATTTTTTGCTATCCATAAAAATTTCAATTTAACACTGCCGAAATACGATATCTTCGACGAAACACCTTATTGATTGACGATTTTCTATTTTTAAACTCCTCCTCCGACGTATACAAAAGGACTTGATCTTATGTTTTATAAAACGATGCTTTTAACATCAGTGAACAACCTTGAATGCTTCTGCCGTATAAATACAGACATGAGTGGTCCTTGACTTAGAATCTGACCCACTTCCCAACTACAATAGCGAGTAGCGTGTCAGCGAATTATTACACTGAATCGACAACCACGTGCTATTTTTGCCACCATATGCAGCAATCACGCATTTATTAACATTTTAAAAAATATACCTTGAAGTTTCTTCAAGACAGCAACTTCCATTTTCAGTACTTGTTTGGCTTGCTTGGCAGATTCCAATTTGAGTGCCACTAATTCTTTCGTTACCAAATCTAAACCTTCGTAGATCTCTCCGAATCCTCCACCACCTATTTTCTTTACCTACCACGAATTTAATTTACTAAATACAGATTTTATTTAAAAAAAATAAGTAGAGAATCATCATTTAGAAAGTAAAAACGGAGACATACTACTTTCCATCGTTCCTTGACTACATGACCTGGTTGAAGCAAGTCTTCACTGGTCATAGTGATGGGCAAACTGCTATTATTGTCGTCCTCATAGGACACTTCTCCATTATAACTGTATCTATAAAAGTTAAAAAAAAACACTTGTGAAGGTCGAATTTTAAAGGTCATTAAAAACAGTTGTTTTATTTTGAGTTTTGTAAAATTGATAATTATCTAGACAATGAGTTCAACTTGTTTATTTTTCTAGTCGGTCGGTTGATTTATGACAAAAATTTATTTTTTACTCACTGAAATTATTTAAATTTTCGCCTTTCTACGAGATAAAAATTAAAAACCTCGTATTGTTTGGGTTTAAATTTACGAACTAATTAAACTTGGCAAAGATCTAAATATCTGTTTTTATTTTTTATTTTTGAGTAATCTGGGTCGTTTGTTCTAGTGACAACTTGTTAGATAAATGCGACAGAAAGGGTAACATCGGCGCGTTGTCTGTATAATAGAAACTCTTCTCCCGGTAGGAAACGGAGACGGCAATCAAATCGATTTTTATCCAAGATTGCTTTGCTGCTCATCGTACTTGACAAGATACTAAAATAACTACTGAGGATGTGAAAGGTATATATTCGCAGCCAAAGTCACTGACACATCAGGAACGATGACAACAGACCATTAAATCTTTACTAAGCCAAACGGATGCAGCAGCCTTCAACAAATAAACAAAAAAAAAAAAAACATCTCTGTTGTTATAACAGTTTAACGATGTTTTCTGTTGAACAGCTGAATTTTTTTATAATTAAACTGTACTACGTTCTAAATTTCTATAATTTTTTTTTTTTTTGGAAAAACCCATTTTGACATTGTCAGCAATTAAACGGATTAATAATCAATTTAAATCTCATTTTTAAGATTTTTTTTGCATTAAAATGTTTAATGCCTAAACTAAAAACGTATTTTGAATTTTAAGAGCAAAATTTCGTTATTTAATGTTTGTTAAAATATTCGAAGAAAATAGGATAAGCATGCAATATCTCTATACATACTGTACCTCTGTATGGTGAGTAGAGGGAAGCGTAAAGATAACAACATTGATAGCAAAGCTAAAAGGCACGTACGGTCGGCAGATCGGTAGCAACGACACTGACCAACCATTCGCCTCAAACTAAAACCCCTAATCAATGAGGAGGGATGTTCATATGCATTTTCCCATGTAACAATTCAACGAAATCCGAAGATGTAACACACCCACAAAATCTGACTCACACCCACTACGTCCAAGTACCTTTTGACAACTGTTCAAGATGTTAGTCATCACGCTATAGTGCAATTACAAAACAAGTAGGATCCTCACTGTACTGGAATATTTTTGTTGATATTTTACAGATTATTAGTTCAGTGATATATCAACCAGTTTGTATAAAGGACAGCTGAAACCTTTGTCGTTTTTCAGCTGGATAAATATTAATTGATTCTGTTATTGTATTTTATTAGGCTATATAATAATCAAAAAATTATCTCAATTTACAGGGAGTTATCTACATTTTTTTCCAAGAGTAATTTTTAAGTTAAAATCTTGATTAAAAAAATATAATGAAAGAATGTGGATAAGTTTGTAATAAAATAGAAAACAACTTGCCTTGGCTTTAAAATAGGAATAGGTATCTGAAGTAGATCTGTAAAATCAATAATAAAATTTGGATGCTGCAGGAAGAAGACAAACTCCAGGAACTACAGAATACAAAGCAACAATGCATTGTTATTTGAGATACTCTATCCATTACAAGATTCCCAGACAACTGCCAATAACAAATGTCTTTAAGAAAGGGCACATGATCAATTGAAAGTAGCAATACTATTAATAGATTAACAACAATCACTTGCTGAGAATAAAATCTTAATTTAAAACTTTGTTTCATTTTAAAATATTTTAATCTGAAAAATCTTGTATTTTTTTTAGGAGAGAAAAAACTCTGCTTCCATTTCGATTTTGGCTTTTGTATATAACCTTGACAACTGCATTATTTGAGGACAATGCACTGGGCTTATTATTATTAGAATGTATACTATAAATAAATATTTAAAGATAAAAATTGATAACTGTATTAAAAAAAATCTTTCTTAATATGGTTAGGATATCAAAAAAAACAAAAAAGTTATTTTTTGTAATATGACTGGGTAATAACTTTTACAATAGATACTTATCTAAAGCCTGTCATTAAATCTAGAAGCTGGCTCTATGCCACTAGTTGCTTGATGGACAGAATTCGAGTGCTGTACTCAAATAATTGCTGACACAAAATTGTTGGCTGACATAAATAGGATGATTCCAAGGACATAAACAATTCCCTTTCGGCAGATGAAAGACATTATATGAGATGAATGCGTGGGAGATGGGAAAGTAACTTTAAATAGACTAAGAGTATTTCTCTGTACTTAATAGTAAAATATTTTGCTTGATCTGAAAACTTTTGATAATTATATAAAACACTCCAATAATTAATTATAACACAACACTTGACATTTGCTTTAAGTACTTGAAAGATAAACTCTTTAGCAACATTATTACTGGTACTTTATTTGACCAAGATGAATGCCTGCAGTTGGATGACATCTATATTTTCTTTTATGCCAAGAATCATTTCATTCATATATAGAACTGGCTGCATTCACTGTCTTGAAGCAATTGCAAGATTAATTATGAAAACTATTCTCCAGAGGAAATGATGTATGACTTATTTACAATTATAATATATTGTTTCATTTTTTAATATATTTTAAATCATATCTAGTCACTTAAAAATCATATCATTGAATTTATTAATAATAAAAAGAGAAGAAAATTTAGAATCTAATATAAGTAATGAATATTAGTTTATTGCTTCATAGTTACTGAATAACTTTAAATCAGTCTTTCCACTCATACACTACTGTTATATCATTAAACATTCATCAAGGGTAATGATCCAAATAATGTAGAGTTTCAATTTCTTTTATTGCATAAATGTTATTCAGAAAGTAGAAGAGATTACATTCTATTAAAGCACATTCAATGTGGTAACTTTAAATGAAGAAAATCTGTTTAATGATAAGCATTGGGTTGATGGTCCCAAGTTTTAATATATTCTGCATAAGAATTATCAAGTGAAAATTTTATATAATTTACTAAATGGATCAGAGATCAAGACTGATTTAGATCAAAACAGGTCATATAAATTTAGGAACCAGAGGTGCCTACAGGTGAAATGAGGACAGTATATATTTAGCTTTTCAAGACAAGATACAGAATGATGAAAATTAAAACTAAATTTCAATAAATAATACTAACAAATAGAAAGAAAATTATTTTAATAAATTACCAATTTTTTATACATAAAAATTAAGAAAAGATCTGATGTAAAATGCGTTATATCTTTAAAAATAACGTTTTAATAAACTTTTTCTATGATCTTAAATACAGTAACTTAAAAATCATAATGTCATTTTAATGAAAGACAACAAAAACAAATTATGAATTGTAATAAAAGGTAAAATATTTATGATTGATTCTTTGGAAATCAAAAGAAACAGGAACAGGAAAAATTAATAATAGATCTGAAATCTAAATGCAACATTATCCTGACAGTATGATTGAAGATACTGATTGGAAGAGCAACTCAAGGTTATAAATCAGTTTGCCAAGTTTCCTTTTCTCTGTGGGTATCAGCTGTATAATAGATTTTTCCGATCCTTTGATAATAGAAGCAGACTGTATCTGGTGTCATTAAAGCTCTAATTATGCTCATAGGATTTACATTAGTGAAATAGGATCTAAATTATCAGATAAAAAAAAGGAAGAGACATAAGTTACATGAAAAAATTTATAAAATAAGTTATTTGCAACAATTATAACAAACATTTTATTCAAAAATTTATAAAACTTTTTTTGTTATATTATTTATTACATTTTATTATTTTCAGAAGATTAAAGTGTATATTAAAATTTTATATATTCTATAATAAATATGGCATAAAATCTCTTAAATGTGTAAAAAATTATAATTAATTTTTTAACAATTATTACATTAAAAACTGCCAATAAAAAATTCCAGAAAATGAAATATTTTCACAAAATTAATTTTGTATTTGATTTAAAGTATTATATTAAATTAATGCAAAAAAGAATATAATGTAGTTTAAATTTAATCTATACTAAATATAAACAGCTCTCAAGAAGAGCAGCTTATATAAGAAATTTTGGTAGGGGTCTAACTGGAAATCTATATTTAGAATATTTTTCTGCCAATATTTTTTTTTAAATCAATATTCTATACTTAGATAATAAAAGACATTGCCACTTAAAATTCTTCAAATTAAAATATCATGAATGGAAACTATTAATGTATTAGGTATATTTATAAACTTCTAATTAACAACTTGTTTAACCATATACAAAAGTAAATAATATAATTAATATTTTACTATTGTATATTGTAATCACTAATTTTGCAAAAAATATTTATACTGATGGAGAATTTTACAATTTTATTATGTTTTTTTAAGTAAAAATGTTAGTTTGAAAACATTATGGAAAATTAACTATTATTATTATATATGAGTTAATGGCAATAAAAACTTTACTACATAAAACTGGTGTTGCACTTTTGAGCATTTTAATTATTCAATTAAATTTAACAGATAGGCCAACTAATTTTCATTCCTTCATAGATTACTTCATTGCTGACTAGTATGATCCTGATTTAAATCAATGAAGCAAGGAATGCATTAAAGAGAAGATTTTAAACTCCAAATCTGGATACAGCATTTTATTCATTTTCGAATATTTAACTGAAAACTTATTTAAAATTAACAATTACTCTAAACTGTTGTGTGGATCACCATTAGGCAAGTCAATATAGAAGTATTTTCTTTATACAGTACATATTTTTGTGACTAACCATTTATTTGTTAACGTTTAAGTATCATGATTAGTAAAAACAAACATTAGAGTACTTAGAACAGTTGAGATATTACTCAGAAGTACTTGACACTCATCTTTGCATCACTAATTAACCTTATCATCATTCAATCGAATATCACAGTTTTGAACCGGTTAATTATTATTTTATTGATATTTTATTTTATTTTTTTGTAAATGTATAAAAAATATTATAGCGAGCTATTTTTCCTCCTATTTTATTCGAAGAATAAATTTTTTAACGATGGAATTTTAATTGTTAATATGATTTTCAAAATCACGTATTGTTAAAATCATAAAAGAAGACAATTGACCGGCATCTTGATCCGGATAAGAACAATTCGAACAAACAAATTTAATTTGTTTTTATATAAGTTTCGAACCTCGATCAGAATTCTTTATTCTATCTTATATATCTTACGAACAAAGGTTTATTGTCTCTTTCTCCTGTTTTTCTTACCTCAATCAAAATCCACTTTTACATCACTTTCTATCTCAAAACGCCTCCGACATCTTGAAATTACCCAAGATGCAATCGAATCAAAGGCTGAGACGAATTACCTATACTGCCATCTTTCGAGAATTTAATAAATTATATTAATTCTAATATTTAAAAAAATATATATTTTTTATTTCGTGAAAATATGCGTTTGGGTTAAAAATTAATTCATTTATTTAACATAACCTTTGGATACAAAAAAATATTTTTTAAAACAAATATTATAATTTATAAAATATTTATTTGGACTTATATATATAAGTGTACATAAATTTTTTTGTAGACAAATACATATCTCACGTTTTTAGAATTTCCCTATTAATTTATAATCATTCGGTGCAAGCTTAAACCCTTTCGCATCAATATAACAATTTCTGGATAAAATAACATCTTACAAAGAAAGTTAAACTCATTTATATGATCTTAAACTATTTCATTAGTGCTTAAATGTTCAAAGTCAAAACTCAGAATAATGCGTTAAAGATGCGTTTTCTACCAAACCCTCAAAAGATATAAACAATTCTCAGAGATAAAAAAATGTTTAAACTATATAAATTGTAAAAAAATCAATAGCAACTTTACTTACAGTCTCATGCTTTCATATAATTCCAGGAAGTAATAATTTCCAAGAAATTCAAGTTTTGCTTGATCGGATTTATCTCTTGCTCTTTTTTTATGTATATGTCTATATATATATAATACTTTTTGTTTAAGTCTGATCAGCACGGGTCACAAGTTTATCGAAGACTCATAATACTCCAAATTGATATATCAATAATTCGATGGTAACGGCACAGAACTATAAAAAATCCATAACATTTTTTCCCCTTTCTCTTTTCGAGAGCGATTTAAATGATCAACCTGCACATCGCTGTAGTAGACTAGAGTGTTTGATTTGGAAGTCGTTATATACGAGTCCTTGGTTTGTGCTCATCCCTTTTCAGACGTCAGAGCCCAGACTGCCAGAAATTGTCTCTTTACTCGACACGTGAACTGTTTTTAGTAACTACATATGGCACGTGTTTCTTAAGGATGATGGTTAAGCTCTGCTTCCTAGGTAGACTAACTTCAAATTTACTATAAAATCACTGAAGGAGAAAACATATTTCAACTCGTGCACTCAACAAAATAGGAAGTTGTTAAATTTTGACCGACGATAACTTGTCTACTTTTTTTTTTTTTTCTTATTTTTGGAGAGTGTTGAAGTTCACGTAAATTATTATTTTTTTTTTTTTATTTTTTCAGCTTGCGTGTTTTATTTTTATAACTGAGTGGTTACGGCTCTAAGAAGGAAGTGTTGTTATTAGTTTATTTTTTGTATGGGTTACTACTGCACAGTAGTCCGTTTGTTAAGCGTTATTTGATAATACTGCAGAGAATACTTTTCATTATTTTTTATAGTTATGAATATTTTCAGAAATTTTAATATTTATGTCATGTTTAAAAATTTATTCTGCTGTGTTATAGATCATAACTCTGACGCATTATTATTTCTTGTGTTCAATAGTCATGAGCAGCTGAACGGTTGCATAATCTTCTATAGATTGCATAAACTCTTGCATTCTAAAAATGTAATTTTGAAATTCTAATACTGCACACAAATCTTTACTAAACAATTGTACATAATTCATTACTAAAGGAAGTAATGGCGTGATATGTGCACAAACAAATAAAAGTATTATATATATGCAAAGGTAGATAAGAAAGTTGTTCTAGACAATTTTTAGTGATTCTAAATTCAGAAGAACCATAAACAAAAAATAATTGGTTGCTAAATCTGCTTCCATGTACTTTTTTCCTTCAAATCGAATACATTCAGCCAGAAATAAATATTAAACGAATAAATAAATCGAGCAGCGATTTCAACTTTGCAATAAAATTTTAACTAATTCATGAAAATTTTAAAACAATTAAATATCAATAAATTAAAATTTATTTCAATGCAAAATTATTTCCTTTTAAATACTGTATTGGTTCTATGACTCATGTAGTGAGTAATGAATGATAAACATCGAAATAAATTATCAAACTCCAAAGAGGTGTTTATGCCTCGTTAAGTTCAGGGTTATTATACATTTCCAAGCATGGCTGCATCGATAATTGACTTTTGAGAATGTCTTTTTTTTAATGCCATACATTATTTTGTGACAAGATATTATGTAAGTTTCAAAGTTTTGATATTCTTTCTTGTTTATGTTTAGTTTTGGTATGAAAACAAACAGGAAACGCAACCAGTTAGATGCATAACGAAACTATCAAAATATAGCCAAATTTATGCATATTTTAAATCTATTTTTCTTCTGATTTATATTTAATCTATTCAAAAATAAACGCCCTTATAATAACAATTGTTAATTTGCATTGAGATTTTTGTCTCGTTTTATTGTTAAAAAAGAAAACAAGAAACTAAATTTTAGAAATTTCCATTTTTGTTATCTATTCTTTCAATTTTCCAAAATTTGAACTTTCCCCTTCTTTTTATTTTTAATGTCTCGGTTACATATGATTCACATCCAGTAGTTTCTTACATTAAAGTCAAGATTTATTAAAGGAAATATCTTTACCAAAGAAATGTAGAGATAGACTCATAAACGAAAAAAAAATTCATCAGTTTTGCAGATTTATGGGTGCTGTTTATCTAAAAACAAACTTTCTTCAGACTAAGTTTTTTAATGCAGAAAAAATTTTTTCTAAGCTAAATATATATACATATATAAAAACAAAATCCAATCTTCCTTCTAACAATATCCAATACACGACTTTCGCTGATTATATATAATCACAACCCACAAGAATTACTTCACTGGAATATTGATTTTTATATTAATGAATATTTTATAAATCACATTCGCTTATGCAATTTCATTACTGTATCCATCAAGGTATTACTTTACAGACAATTCTGATAGTTTATAGAGAAAAAAAAATAGCAAAGAAAAAAAAATTAAACTGTCTGCATTACTATATTTGCAAGAACTACAAACAGATGCAAGCAACTCAAAATTATTTAAATCGATCATATTGATGATAAACTGCATTAAGTTGATACTAAGCATCTGCATCTTATTTAAGAAACGCATTTAAACAGCAAGTTCATTGCCCGTTCTTTATTAACGAGTTGATGACTCTTGTTTGTTTTAACTTCCCTATCGACTTACAAATAATTGAAATTCTTAAGTAATTAATCTTCCTAAAGAGAAAAAAAAACATATACTGTATATAAAATAATCGTGACACTTAAGATACAGTACTTTGTTTTTAACTAGTTCAAGAGATTTGGGATAAAGTGTTATTTTTAAAAAAGTTAATTTTAAGCCATACTGAATCTGATACAATGATGGTTATTGATTGCAACAAATTCTAGATTAGAGAAAAAATTGGCCTAAAAACTGCTTCTATTTACCTCTCGACAAAATATTGAGAACGTCCATGAAAGTCCTACGTTTTTAAAAAAATTTGGAGCGAAATTTTCAGGTCTAGGACCCGTTTTAGTACAGATATAAATGTTTAAAGGTATGCCATTTACATCCTCAAGATAGATTTTAAAATAAAAATATATATATCTATTTGTATCCCCCCTCTAGTTGCGCCTCTTAAGATAGTAAGAAACTCGCTCCAACCCCACTAAGATAAAAAGATATCCTAGGCTGTAGAACTAAAGATAGATGTTTATATATTTACCACAAGATGGAAAAATATCTTTCAATACTTAGGATAGTGATAGAAATGTCTCATTATTTAATCGATTTAGGATCAGGGCCGCTGCTAGGCATTGTGTTGTCCTTGTACAAAATGTTTTTGTCCGCCTCTAATTAAAATCGAAATGTAAAGCAATAATTAATTATTTAGCTGCCCTTGTGCGGCACACAAAACTAACTGTTAAAAATGGCCTTGTTTGCGATAAAATCTATATATATTATATTTTATGTTTTCAAGTCTACAAAAAAAAAAAAAAACTGATATAATTAGTAAACAATCAGTAAACGTTAATTTTTCTTCACATGGTAAACAAAATTAAGCAAACTTCGATTCTCAAAACAGTTTTACAGTTGCAATTCGTTTCATAAGACAAGTCTCTTCGAATGAAGCAAAAGAGAAGAAAAAAGTTTAAAGTAAATCTGGTAAAATGTTTTTGGTACAGTTCCAAACATTTCCAAGCTGCGAAATTTAGGTAAATGATATAAGGAGAATCTTTCTCTTGGTTTTGTCCTATTAACCCAATAATATGCTGGACTGTTGACACTATGAAATAACCGCCATTATCAATTCTTGGCCAAAATTAATCAGGTTAATTGTCTCCCTGATGATTTTTACGAGTTGTATGTTTGTTTGAATTGAATCACTAAAGGATTTTTAGTGGATAGAAGATTGTAAACCTGATAAACTTATCCCTTTTTATATTTTCTCTAGTCTATACTGATTATTTTTAACAGCATCAAAATTCGTTTCGTAAACATGAGAGAGTTTTGGGATTCGAACCTTACTATTTATGTAAGAGCTAACATTTTTTTATATTTAAAAGTAGCAAGGGCATGCTAACTAATTTCGAATTGACTTTTTAAGGATATATTAAGCTGTTTACCGGCCTTAGATTCAGCTTAAATATGTCACGCGTCACACACAACAATTTTGACATAACGAATCCTTGAAGTAACGCTAAAAGACCGCCATCCAGGCTTACTAGAGCAAAAAAGCAGTACGGCCAGACAATCTAAAATTGGATAAGTTTATAAACTAGAACAAAGATCGCGATAATTCGGGAACCAAAACGTTTTCATCATTGACAGCGAAGAAAATCGAGTTTCTCGCCCCTTACAGATAAAATTCCATTATGCGTTGTCAACTTTTAACAACTATGTTACCATATATCGCGTGTTATTTTGTTACTTGGAGATGTTCCTATCCGATTCTGATCTGTCATGCCATCAGTTATCCCACTTTCTTACTGGTTTCGAACACTTTTCAATCAACAACATAACACATTCTCTCTTTACCTCGTGAAAAGGTCAGATGAATTTTAATTTGGCAACATTAACTCATTAACTGTAATATTCGTGTTCTGTAGCTTCGTGTTATTTTTTGAAAAACAGAATTTATGAAATTCGGTTAAATAATTGCTAGTGGAAATGAGAATAGAAATATATGAACAGTGTAGCAATAATCGATTGTTTGATGTATTGATTACCAAAATTTAAAATAAAATTTATTGTTCATCTATAGAATCAATGAAATTAGAAGACTCACCTACCATTGCTATACTGTACTATAAAAATTCAAATTAGGCTAATTAGCCAATCAAATGAAGCGTTACAAATTTAAGAAGAAAAATCCTGTTTTAAAAAATGTTAGATATTGTATAAATAAAATCTAAATTTTTATATTCACCAATAATGTACAATTATTTTAAATATTCAAAAAAAAAAAAAAAAAATTATAAATCGTCAAGTTTTTAAAATTTAGATTACCAATAAAAGAAAGTATTAAAAAAAAAAAAAACTTGTTTATCGGTTCTTTCTAGAATTTAAATCCTGTCACTTTATTAGCTCTTATAGAAATTCAAGCTTATTTTTTATTGAATGATTTCGAATTTTGCACGATTCAAAAATTTTAAGTAGCTAATGATAAAATGGAATTGATGTATATTCTGGACTTATCGATCACAGTATAACATTATGTGAAAAAATAAATATTATTTTAAATATTTGAAGTGATGTATTTAACATTTAAAAACTTTATTTTTTAAATTTTTTACAATTAATTTTATTATAAACTAGCCTTTTCACAGTTTATTTGAACTATGTAAACTGTTTAAATCCTCACAACTTGGCAATATATTTGACAGTCGTAATATAAAATTATAATAAAAGATTAAAAATCTTTAGTCTCATTACGAATTAATGATAATTGTTGATAACAGTTACCGTTAGTACCTATAACTATACAATAAATCTGCATAATTAGCACATATTTAATATTTACTAACAATAAAAATGCATAATTACATCTTAAATAATGAATCAGCTTAACTATTAGTGGAATAGCATACGAATTCTAATTTTCACTAAAACATTTGATATTACTGAAAAAGAAGAAAAAATAAAGAAATATAGTAATAATAATAGAATTGATTATATGGAAAATATAAAATAATACAGAAAAGGATTTAATTCTATTTAAAATATCAGAAAAAAAAATTAAGCCCTTTTTATGCATTATTTATAACAATTCGCTTTGCATTAATTCTTAACCTTATGAGAAACGTCATAAAATAATGTCTCTCTTCTACTTTATTTTATGGCATTTCTCATATCATTAAATCCTCTCATACATTATGAAATTTCTGACGCAGTTTTTATATATTATTGAGTATGATATATACCTTATAGCAAGAAGTCTCTTCTACATTTTTTATATTTTGCTTAAATTAACTTCTAAATTAATGTAAACAAAATTCTATAAAATAAGTTCTCTTCTATAGCATTTTAATTTAATAGTATTAAATTAAAATGCTATAAAATGATATAGAAGAGAACTTAATGTAAGAAAAATTCTATAAAATTTAAGCTATTTCATTATATGTTATTTTTTTTATAAAATAGCATATAAATAGACGACTTATTATACGCTATTTTACATTTTCATAATCATTAAAACCTTTTTTTTATACTAAATAAAATGTTATAAAATAATATTGTTCTTTTCTATATTATTCTACATCATTAAACATTAAGTTATTTTCTATATTAAGCAAAATGTCATGATATGAAAAACGAGTTTACTGTACGAAAAAAATTATTGTGATATAAAAAAAATGCTACAGAAAAAATCAAAAGGCATCGGAAATAATGTTACTGAATTATTGTAGTTACTGCTGAAATTATTACTATCATTAAAGAATTTATAACCACTTATGATCAAGTTATCAAATATAATACAGTACATTTATTGCAACTGTATCTAATGATAAAAAAAAAAAAAAAAAAACTTTTAAGTTAAAATAAGTCGAGCGTTACAGCAAATTTAAAATCTCGATTTTTTTCAAGGATTCTTCTCGAACAGCGATCAATCTTCTATGCTTGTTGAATTGCTGATGTTTTAGAAATGATTTAATGTTTTATTTACTTTATATAAGATGCTCCGATTAAGAATAATAAATATACCTCGAGAAATAAACTAATAGAGTAATACGGTCAGAAAAAAACCTTTATATTTTTTTCCAATGCCATCTGTTTTATAATGCATATAAATTGATTTTAGCAATAATCTATCATCATTTTAAGATGTTTGGTGTAGGATTACAAGCGTAATCGCTGCAGGTTTTTATTTATTAATCATATTGTGTAAGAGAAATCTTTTGCTTCTGTGTTATGTCGAATGTTATGCTAATTTTAAAACTTAAATCGTCACGTATCTACTCCATGATTAACATATAGGCATACAGATAAAACTATAGTTTGAACAACAAAGATGCCAACGATAAAATGGAAAAAATCTTGAGTGGAGACGTGCAAAGTAATTCTGGGAAGTTAATTCTATCTTTGTTCACTATATCACTCACCTGCAAAACACGTGTAATTCTGTTAAATAACTACATTAACTCCCGCACCTGGTTGCACTTTCAAACATCTTATTTATTATAAAAAGATTTACTTCGTAGAATATTTAAAACAGAGCTTTCTGGAATTTTGTTTGTGCCATTTCGTAGAAGAGTTGTTTACTGAAATCTTACCTCATATTCGATGTATAAAAATGTTTTCTGTTGTTTTAAAATGATATACTGAAAGATAAGTTTAGAGAAACACTTTTAGAATGAAAGAAGGATTAAAAAATAATAATTTCCTTGTTTGTTTTCTTTAAAACATAGTTAAAACCTATTACAAGTTTGCATCAGAGATGTTTTTTGAATTCTAGAAATTGAAATTTCGTTGCATATCTTCTTACGACGAGATATACAACGTTTCGCATTTAAAAATGTTGACATATAACGAACTTTTATAATTGTTACTTGACTCATCTAGCGAATAATTTTATTATTGTTATTAAAGTTAAAAAATTCTATTTTAAAGTTGAATTACGGATGAATTTCAAGCCAGGAAGTTCATCTGTAATCGATTCTTAGGAACTGAAATCGTGATAAAAGAAAGTTCAACTGTCTACTTTTTTTAATATCATTCAGACAAGATGTGGATGGAGTTGAACACGTGTATATCCACGTGTTAAAAGAACAAATCTATTTTTAGCATCCTAATTGCAATCAAGGAGAAAAAAGCCACGTGGTTACACAAACCGCTGCAACAAGAGAAACTACCGCCAGATGCGGTACTTTGAAGATTAAATTTTATTAATAAAAATATCATTTTTTAAAAAAAAAAGAAAACCACTTATCGATATCATTTTGTGATAAAAAGTTGACAAATTGTTGGAAATTATGAGTCACGAGTGAAGGGTGTTACCTTCACATGTATAGTTCTCACAGAATACGAATCTGTGCGGTCGTCATGCTATTTTAATGATAATTGTGACTGGCGTGTCGACAGAAAGTTTGTGTGTGAATTTTTTTAATTCTGATAGTCATTTTTCATTACCACAATCATGCGTGTGATGCATTTGTGGCTATTTATGGGAATCAGAAATCATCAGGGAACCATTCTGTTAATGTTCAAATCGCAGACATTTCTCGCCTTTTGCGAACGTCAAGAATACATTTATTTTTATGAGACTGTACGAAATGTAATTTGGAAACATTCAAATTTATCACGTTTATATCAGGGTGTAGACTTAATACCGACACTAGACTGCTATCAATCACGTAAACCACGCTAATTTAGCTTAGAATTTAATAAACGACACATTTCATTAAGGAGATAGGTCAAACAAATTAACTGCCAGACATGCAAAAAAAAAATCAATGAAAGAACTTCAACATGGTTTCATGTATACGTGACGCATCAATTAAGATATTTTAAAAAACCCGTTCATTGACTTATTTATATTGTGCAGTCTTTGGCTCGAACTTCTGAGCGATATGTCAAGTTTGGAAAATTTCAAATGGTTGTAATTCTTACTGACGTCGCCATTCGTCCTTAGCTTTTCCTGTAAGGTCATCAGTGACGTTATCGAAAAGAGATATGTTCGCTACAGTTTTGGAAAGTTAACACGGTACAAAGTCGGGATCTCTTGTATGTAATCAATCCTTTGGTAAAAGTAACACCATCTGTCGAGACGATGACGAATCATTCTCGCTTATATGCCAAAATTTTCTCCAAAGTTTTTTTTTTTTTTTTTTTTTTTAATTAGAGTGAAAGGTGGATTCGGTCAAATCACGACTTCCCATAAAGATCAATTGTCGACATGTTTTTTGACTCCGCCCAACATCGACGGACGTGACCTTTCTTAGGTCACTAAACGAATAATGAAATGAATAGACGATTACGATAGTGTTTTAATAATTGATGACGGTTCTATGCAATATTTAGGCGATTACCTACCATATTTTATTTAAAAAAAGGGTGGAAACCATTTTTTGGAAGAAAGAACTGAGTTAACACCACTCTGGAAGGGAACACAAGTGTTATTTTTCGACTAAGAACACGAAGAGCATAAAATCTCTTACCGCCATCTGCTGAGAGTATTTTTAATTAAAAATTAAATTATTCGCTAGGCATGGTTTCTAAAAATTCTTCTTTGTTTGGATAATGTGACTCAATAAATTTATATTTTTTTATTATTTGGAAACATTGGAAAAAAATCAATAATGAGGATAATTTAACAAAAGATGATGTAAACTGTATTAGATAGGGCAATATAAAATTTATACACAGTATAAAGAATTTGGCTTGTCTCCAGGTCATTAGTGAAAGTTCTAAATCTTTAGACAGATGCATTATTGTCAATCAACAATGGTTACTTCAAGGATATCCCTTCTCTTATAAATAGAAATCCACTAACTGTGAAAATTTTGTTACTGTTGAAAAGATCTAGTTACATCATTAATTGATATAATCAGCTATTTGGACTTCTCTCTCTCTCCAAATGTATATTTGGATTATTTTTTCCTGTTTTGATTTGAAGTAGTTCTTCTAAGTAGTTTAGGTCAATACTGAAAACATTTAATATATGAAACAAATTAGTTTAACTTTTTAATTTTATTTGTAACATCAGAGCAAAATTTCATTCATACAGTATGCTTAAAATAGGTGTGTGTATAATATATATATGTTCAAGTAGCTTTCAGCTGTTAATCTCTTAATACTACAAACTTTGAATATTTTAGTTAGGATTCAGACACTTGTCTCTCTACATGGGTATTAACATTTGTGGTTCCATGCACTTCACATTCATTTTAAGAATTAAACTCTCTTACACACAAAAAAAAAAGATTCTCTCAGAACATCATGACAACAGTCTTTCTAATAGATTAATGCCCAATTTGTTTTCTAACATTCAGGCAGGATCAAATAAAGAATATTTGTACAATATATGAGTAGTTCAACAATTATATAACAAAATCCAAAAGTATATACCGTATATAATAAATTTCTTTCATATTTTAGATTGCTGAAATAATCTCAAATGATTTACAAAAATTAAATTCAATAAGCCTATCTTAACTATAATCAATAATGTC
This sequence comes from Androctonus mauritanicus, assembly GCA_011317285.2. Taxonomy (NCBI): domain Eukaryota; kingdom Metazoa; phylum Arthropoda; class Arachnida; order Scorpiones; family Buthidae; genus Androctonus; species Androctonus mauritanicus. The sequence continues at coordinate 33,041 of WUQG02457942.1, forward strand.
CTTGGTATTGTTGATATACAGGATATCCAAACTGTTGTTGCTGATACATCATGTTCTGCTGCATATGAGTTTGATCATATCCACCCCTTCCACCTCCCCTGCCCCCCCTACCACCTCTATTTTGTCCACCACGTTGACCATCCTTACCACCTCTTCCTCTGTTACTTTGATAATCACTTCCTCCTCTTTGTTGATTGTCTTGGTATTGATATCCACTTTGCCGATTATCATATCCTCCACCCCTTGACTGTCCCCCTTGATAACTGTTGTAACCATAATTACTTTGTCCACTATCATAGCCTCCACTTCTTGATTGTCCTCCTCCTCGTGAATGTCCACCTTGATAATTATTATAATTGTAATTACCTTGATTGCTATCATATCCTCCACTCCTTGATTGGCCTCCTTGATAATTGTTAAAACTATAATTATTTTGTCCATTATCATAGCCACCACTCCTCTGTTGTCCACCTTGATAATTATAATTTTGTCCACTGGAAGAATATCCTCCACGTCCTTGCCTATTGTCTTGCCAATTGCCACCGCTATGTCCTCGAGTATCACCCATTTGATTAGGATTATTCCCAGACCAACCACTTCCTTGTACACGGCTACCACGATCTCCTCCAGAGTAGCCTAAAATATTTATTAATAGACAAAATTATTATATTTATTAATCAATTTTATTATTATCTAAATGTAATTTAATAGTTTAAAATTAAATTTAGTTTTTATTTCCATTAAAAAATAATTTTCATGTTTAAAGATTGCCAAATAAACAAATTTATACACCATGAAGTTATGAATTCTTTTCAATATCACTACATATAAAAAATTATATTCATTATTTCTATATAGTTATAGACAATAATAAACGTCATTATACTGCATTAAACCAATAAATATTAAGTCCAAACACAGCACCAACTGCAGTAGGTTATTACA
>WUQG02457943.1:0-12534 GCA_011317285.2 Androctonus mauritanicus
CTTAATATTTCTCTATTTACCCGCCGTCTCGTTTAACCCCCCTCGACCATATAGAAGAAGTAAATTTGTTAATAATATATTAATCTCTCAAGAGAAACTTAAAGTTGACAATTAGGTTCAAAATTTAAGAGAATTTATGTGGTTGTTTATATATATTTTATAAATAGGGGAGAGCAGGGTAAAGTGGCCATTGGATATTACTACTCTATATTCTTCAGGAACCTGTGGTGAATGTCTAAACTATTGCAGAAGGACGACATTGGTTTTGAGAGTGCATCTGAGCTAGACTGTCAAAGAAAATAAATTGAAAAAGATTTAAGTTTTGTCTTAAAATTTTTTTAAATAAATTATCGAAAATATAATGCTTTGTGTCCTCGTTATTGCATTTTGATCATATTTAAGTCTACCTCCAGAGAATAGAATGACCTGGCTGTTTATTCGCCATTAAACTGGAACTTTTCTCCCATTTAAAAAGTTGAAAGTTTACTCAGTGGCCACTTGGCCCAAACCAGTCGGGTAAAATGGACATTTTGCAAAAGTAAAAATAAAATAAAAATTAATGAAAATATAGCAAAGAGTGTAAAAAATAATATATTTTATTGAAACTACATTAAATGTACTATATTCTATCAAAATATCAAATATGTAATATCTAAGGAAAAAAAATTATAAATAAATTTAGCTTAGAGTGGCCATTTTACTTTGCTCTCCCCTACACAATATACATAAAACTGAATATATAATTAATATACACAATTTGCGATACTAACACAAAAAAACTAAGATGCCTACAAAATTATGGCTCTTATAAAACTTAAAAGTTATACGATACAGCAAATTTGTCTAGTCAACTAACTCAGGAGGTTTGTGACATAACTGAAATATATCTAGGAAAAAAATTTTATGTGCCGATCACATGATTTTATACTCGTTGAAGATGCATGTTCTATTCTTATCATGTAAATATCGTATTTTTTAACAAACATTTTTTTTTTATCTAGCAAACGGAAGTTTAACGTCGATGCCAAACTATTATGCTGATATCAACTTTCATTTAAAAATATATGATCTTTTATGGCAACAGTAACTACAATAATCAGTTAATTATTGTTATTTCTGTTTTATTTTTCAAAAAATTTCTGCGAAATCTCAACAAAAAATTCCCGAATTCTAAAATCTCAGTATTATTATTGCAAATACACAAGAAATTCAGTGGTGTTTTTCATATTAGAATTAACCTGATTTTTTTTTTTTTTTTTTACTTTTCTGAAACACTTATACCTGTATTCGATTTACAAAATAGAAATCATCAGATCTGTTATCGGTTAAAAATCTAGAATAATTTTTATTAAAAAATTTTCCAAATTCTACTTGTGAAATCACTTAGGTTATAAAATTAACTGACACATTTTTTTATATATATATTTTTTGTTAGTCGGTATCTTCAGCTAACGAATATTTATCATATATAATTAATTATCCGAAACAAAATTAATTTTTATAATATTTAAAATTAAGAGAAAAAAAATCCGTTGGTACTACTAAGCTGTAGTCGTGATTATAACTAGAATTAATATAAAGAAAAATTTTAATTTATAAAACAGCTTTTTAATTCTTGTGCCAGTTATATTTTTATTAGTTAAAAAGACATAATAAAAATAATTTATATTAAAATAATTTTATAATTTTATGATATAAATTATTAAAAACAAAAATTTCTACATGATAAAATTTATTAGGTCATTTTTTTTTTTTTTTTGTATTTTAACCAGTTTGATAGTGAAAGTTCTTGTAGTTTCAGTAAGAGAATGCTGCCATCTGTTGAAAAGAAATGAAACTATTTGGTATATTTATAAATAATTATTTTAATTATAAACACCCACAATAAATATAAATAAATATTAATTTTTGTACAGCATAAGTAGTTTATAAACTAAATATAATGTTATAAAATAACAAAAAAAAGGTATTGTTAGTAGTTAATGATATGTAGACATATTAAAAAGAAAACAAGGTTAAACAGAATAGATTAAAGGTCGTAGAAGAATTAAATTTTATTACAAAGTAGCTTATGGAAAATTACTGTTGAAGTACTTTCAGATGAATCTCTTAATTTTTTTTTCTTTTAAATTTAGAAGTTACCTGATTAAAAATTAATTTATTGGAAAAATTTTATTGCAATTAAACAAATTCTATTAACTTTTATATTATTTTATTTATCTGTTTTAAAATTAATGATATCGTTAGTTAATATGATCAAAATTTATTGAGAAATGAGCAATCAATATTCAATAATCGAATCTATTTTTCAAGAGTTATTTCGAATAAAAAACTAGAACATTTTTAATAGAAATTCTTTTTAATTTTGCATAGAATTTAATTGTAATAACAAAATAATTGATAAAAAAAAACCTGATCCGAACGGTTCGTTTTTAGCATTTTCTTCTACCAAAAATGGATGTCAACAAGAAAAGTGATTACCGAACGTTCAACTTTGTTTTCATACCAAAAAACACGTTTATATACTCGGAATTTCACATAAATTATTGATAAAAAAAATGTTGATAAAAAAATAATAAATGATTTTTACCAAACTTGTTGTTGTGGTTATAAAAAGAGGCATTAATTACTTATTACTAAACGATCTTTAATGCAAGTATAATCATGGAAGAAAATGATTTTCACAAATATTTAGCTTTCTATTAGTTTTATTGCTGTAGAAACTAAGTCAAAATTGAGAAAATCATAAAATGTGTAAGGAAACATAAACAGAAAAACATGATAATATTAATATTTTAAACAGATATGTTATAACTGCAGTCAATGAGGATAAACGTTCATTACGGACGATGTGATATAAATTATAAAGTAGATATGACAATTAAAAATCTGGAGATGAACTCTCAAAAATGAGAATAAAGCGTGTGCTTGTCTGTACCAGGTTATCACATAAATAAAAAAACATCTTGACCTACATTTCACCTGTTTTTTACTTTCTCTTTTCCGCGGGTGTGACTCGAAATGTTAACTTCAAATCTTCAACTGTTCTCTTCACTTTAAAATGACAAATGTATATTATTATTATAAAAAGGCATTTTTGATTATGATGCATAATTTTAGCCGTAACCTTGATATTTCTAAAACATCGAGTGTCGTAAAGTTAATAGGCCTACTTAATATTCCGAAACGGTCGCAAATTATTTTTGTTCCTGAATAATTGAGTGATGTCGCAACGTTGCAGGATTTCCCTTTTTTTTTTTTCCTTCTTCTATAGCCTATCGTATAGTTAATTTAAAGTATTAAATAACTATTTTTAGAATTTTCAATACCAAATTAAGTTATAAAAAGTTAATTTTTGCAAAGGTAAGGAGGAACAGAGCTATAACTTATAATCTGTCTATGTTAATTATGTATAACATATTTTATACAGTAAGATTAAAATCTCTTCTTATTTTTTAAAAAACATTACTTTATAATATTTAATTCACCTATGATTATTCGTAATATACGAATTTCTGACATAAATTTTTCATAAAAAGTTAAAAATTTATTAAAATTTAAATTATATATTTTTCTATCAGTTCATGCCATTAATTCTAAGTAAATCGCTTGCATATCAGTGTTTCGATTAAAATTCGTCAAATTATTTATTTACTACGAATTTTATCAAAAAATATTATTACCATATTGTAATATTAAAATAATATTTTAGATTTTTTTTTAGCTCTTCAAAAATTAATGCCGTACATATAACTATAAAATTATAGTTTATACTAACTAAATATTTAAATACCTCGAATTAATTTGGTACAATATTTTAGGAATATTTCTTCAATTATTCATTTATCTTCCTCTTAAACATTCTTCACATTATAATTTTGGATAACCTATCATTATGTATTGAAAATTTAGATATGAAAACCTAAGCAAACTGTTTATTAATTCTATAATATTAAAAAAAAATTGAATGTATAAAACATTTTCATGTGCTATAAATAATTCTAAACATGAGTAACCACTTAAAAATTTAAAATGGTCGCCATTTTGTAATATGAGAAGGAGGAACTTAAAAATCATTAAGCATATGTCTTAATTAATAAGAAACTATCCTATAAGATTTGAATGGTCTAAAGTTTGGCTCTTGAGATATTTTCGAAGAGAACAAATGGATAAATGATTATACAAGATCATTTCTTGTAAAAAATCGTTAAAAATCAGATGAGATCTCTTAATGGTGATATTAAAAATTAATATATTTATACTGATATATAATGTTTATTATTTTTGTGCTTAATTTTAATATATAAGGAAAATTCATCCCGAAACTTGAATGAGGAAGAAACATGCGCATCAAAAATATCGACAAAATTATAATGCGAAGAATGTTCACGAAGAAGAAAAATGAAGAAATGAAGAAATATTTCTGAAATAATGTATCAAATTAATTCGAGATATTTAAATATTTAGTTAGCATAAACTATAATTTTATAGTTATACATATATGTACGGCATTAAATTTTGAAGAGCTAAAAAAAAAAACAACTAAAATATTATTTTAATGCTACAATATGGTAATATTTTTTGATAAAAATCGTAATGAATAAAAAATTTAACTAACTTTCTAGATCTAAATATCGATATGCACGCGATTTACTTAAAATTAATTATTACTTTTTATGCTTAATTTTATTATATACAAAAAATTCATCCCGAAACTTGAATGAAGGAAGTAACATGTGCAACGAAAATATCATTAATTCATTTGCTTGAAAATGTTATTTTGATAATATTTGCATATATAATAAAACTTGTATTTTCGTAACCACCCAACTTTTTCTCCAAAACTAAAAAACTGTCGTATTATTATATTAGATTATTTTGCGGAAATTTTAAGCTAATTTTTTTTTGTACCACTAAAGCAAATTTATATTTTAAAAATAATATTCGGTCTACTTCCCGAAACTGTCTATAATAGGTTTATTGCATTAATAAGAGTATAAATGATGATCAGATTCGAATAAATTTTTATTAATTATGCAATAATATCCTTGAAACGTAGAGCAGACAATGAGATGATGTCACGGCAGGTTCCGCCCGAATTTATCAAAACGCCTCCGGTTAGGAATCATGGTCATCTGTGCATCGCATCACCTTGACACTATTTTTTCCTGGTTTTTTAATTTAAAAATTTAAAAATTGTTAAATCAATAATCTTTAAATAATAGAACTGTTTCAAAGCCTCTGTATGCATAAATTTTTAGAAAGTTTGAAATGATGATTTCTGTGATTTTATGTACATATATAAAAGGAATGAAGATAAAATTCATTTAATAAAATTGATTTTAATCTTAATCTATTTTCAAGTTAACTTCCTTTTTTATATTTCGTTGTTATAATTTATGCTAACTCGGGAATAATGCATTAATCTTTACAGAAGAGACTAGATCAGCTTAACGTCAGTGAAGCGTAGATAGCTTAATATCGCCCTTAAAAAAAGAGCTGATAAACTTTAAATTATGTTTATAACTCTATAAAATATCAATAAGCACCATATTAACCATATTAACCATATTAGATGTGACCAGAAGGGTGGCATTCCAACAATAATGTAGTTTAATAGATAGCTTCTAAAATTCTTAATGATAGCGCCTCAGAAATCACTTCTGTAACGCATTCGTTGAGCTGATAAACTTGACTACTGCATTTATTAAAATCCGAATTCATATATCAGATGCACTGACACACATATTTTGTCATCAGTGCATTCGATATATCGAAAAGCATCTAAAAATTCTTGTTATGCATGTATTTCAGCTATTTGCTTAGGAATAAGCTAGTAAAAAATGTTGCTATCACAAATTCTCATTCTTATGAATTTATCAAATTTCGTTGTTTTAATTAGTTTTTAGTAATATTGATGAAATGATCAATTGACAAAAGTTAGAATTGTAAACTGGATAAAAAGAATTTATAGTAGTGGAAGTAAAGAAGTAAGAAAGAGTAGTTTAAAACCTATTGATATAGACTATTTAAATTTTAAAATTTATGATTATTGCAAGTTTTAATTTAATAAACGATCATTATAATTTAAAGAAAATTGCAATAAAAATTTTCTGGTAAAGTTAAAAACTTCATGGCCAAGGTCACGACAGGGGTATGTAGAAAAAATAAAAAGACGGATGAGTTGATGAAGGTCATCTTCTTTGACATACAACTACTCTTGTCAGGTATTTTTAATTATGGAGGAAGCCACTTTCGAAATTCTCACGTGATTTAGATGATCAGATATTTCCTGTTTCTAGGTGAAGAAAAATGGGTGTGGATTCGGACCTTACATTCTAACGAATCAGTATTCAGGAAGCAAACATTCCAAACTTTTATTGGTTGCATAATGCCCACACACCCTTGTAACTAGAATCTTCTTTTGGTTAGAGAAGTATAAAAGGAACCCTATTTCACTCAATAATCATTCTGCTTACTTACGAAGTACGTGAATCTCTAACATCATGAACACCTTGGTAAGTACTTTTGGCCTTAAAAATTTCAGCAGTTTAAGCTCTAGATGCAAATATTTTTTTAATCATTTATTTTCTATAGATTGCCATCCTTCTCTTGGCTCTCGTAGCCATCACCCTTGCTGTTCCATATTATGGATATGGCTACAACTATGGTTATGGATACCCATACGGAAGCAGCTATTACTATGCTCCCGGAGTCTACGGAAGTTATTATGGCCACAGATATCTTTATTAAAAAAGTAAGTTTAAAATATTTTTGAAAAATAAAAACAAAAATTATGCATAAAATTGTAAATTTAATTCTTATGTGAGTTATTTTTTTATCTTTTCAGAAAATCCATCTGTAAATTTTCTTCTAAACTCTTTCTGAAATTGGACGTCCAAATTCTATCTTCATCTCTCTGTATAATTTTAAACTTTCTGACAATAAATTTATTAAAAAATGCTTGAATTCAGTTGTCATGTGTTCCTTTCAATCTAGCGTAAAAATTCAGTATTTAAATAAAATTTAAAAAATATGTTAACTATAATGTGGAAGATATTAATTATTATTCAAAATCGTGCAGAATTTTGAATTTTTTTGTGAGCTTTATTTGTTTAAAAGTTTATAAAAGTGGAAAATATATATTAAGTATATTTCTACCATATAAAATTAATAGAAAAAGAGTTCGATTTTCTCAAGCGACGTGGATTATATATAAACTGCTTAATTCGAAATATTTGGAAGGTTTTTATAACTTTTATAAATAATATATTCGAATTTATCTTATTTGCTTGATAATTTTATTGGTTTTAACTGTGTAAATCTAAAATATATATTTTAAAACTTGACATTTCTTTCTAAATTTCACGTATTTGTAAAAATCATCATCATCTTTAAATATGTTAAATTTTATAATATATAATCTATTATAAGTTTTTTAACGAATTTAAAATTTCCCTACTTCAACTAAAATTTCCCTATCTAAACTGAAATATCCTTATAAAAGTTCTGTTCGAGAAACAACTCATCGAAATGAATTCACCTATCAAAGCTTAAGTAGTAAAATTTGACTCCGCCCTTTACGCGTTTATTGGTTATACTGAAATTCGATCTCCAATAGTGAAACATTCTCTACTCGCTTTTACTAGCATTAACGAATCCGATTAGTTAATTTTTCTATCGAATAATTTATAATAATTACGGATATTAATTATACGTTTACAGCTTCAGACTTTAATTTATTTAAAAATAAAACAAACTAAAAACAATATTCAGATAAATAAATAATAATATTTAATTGAAACAAAACTAACGTTAAAATATGTCTTTTATGAATGTTTTTTAATTCCTTTTTAATGAAGAATATTAATTTTGAACTAAGTTTTTATCGCATAAGTAGATAACATTGATATATAACATTTCTTTTAATTGTTAATAGTTCCAGTATCATGAAAATGATTGCAATATTTTTCTCAATTTTATTTTTTGCGTATAGTTTATAGAGATTTTCGTATACTAAAATGCATTACAAACATAAAGATTTAAAATATTTTATTCTTTATGTTTTTAATTTTATTTGGTTGCAACAGAATTAACTTCGGTCATAAATCTACTCATTCGGTACCGATAAGAACGATTTCTAAGGAATGTCGTTACTGGGGATGAAAAATAGATTCAATATGATAACATCATTCAAAAACGATAATGGATAGATAAAAACCAACAACCCAAACCAGATCCAAAAAGAAACCTTCAATCAAAGATGATAATGTTGAGTGTTTGGTGCAATTATAAAGGAATAATCCACTATGAACAGCTTAAACACTACGAAACAATTACTTGTGATCTATATAGGCAATAGCTTTAAAGATTACAAAATAAACTTCAAGAATGTCGCTCTGACCTCGTCAACAGAAAAAAAAAAAAACGGTACTTCTCTATAATAAAGCGAGGCCGTATGTTTCTAAAATCGTTCAGAAGAAAATTTTGGAGCTCGAATGGTCAATATTACCACATTTAGCATATTCTCCGGATCCGATTATCATCTGTTTAGATCGTTACAGAATTCATTAAATGGGAAAAAATTCAATAACAATGAAGTCAATTATTTCATTCAAGACATGTTTGTATCGAAAGATAAAAACTTTTATTCAAAAGGCATTATCAATTGCCTACAAAATGAGAAACTATCATTAATATCAATGGTAATTATATAATTGATTTAAAATTAATCAAGGCTATTTTTTTAATAAATAAATTCTTTTAATACATTCGAATTTATGTTACAACTCAATATTTTCGCTGGAAAAATAAAAATAATTAATAATATTTAATAAAAAATGAATAATAAATCATCGTTTGTTCAGTCAAAATAAGGAATGGTCTAGAATCAATAAAAATATTCCATTGTCTAAAATAATTTTATTCATTTCATTAATTAATAATGATGCATTTCATCTTAGCAACAAATTCTTTAGTTTTCTTGACAGAAAAATGATATTTTTATAATATATAAAAATGATAAATTTAAAAAAAATGCATAAAAAATAATATAAATTTATTTTTTGATATAATATAATAATAAGTTTTGTTTCTATCAGGCAAAATGAAATATATGACATTATAATAATAATGAAATGCATTTATGTTAATTTATGTTTCAACTAGGATAGATTTTGGATCACTTTTATCTAATTAAGTTCAACACACAGATGATTTCCGATGATCCGATGAGTTGTTGTTATTATTATATTATTTAAATATTCTATATCAGGAGTGACCATACTTCATGTTACTACAAGCTACATAGGAGAATTTCAAATACTTGAGAGCCGCATCAGTTTTTTCGGGTAATCTTAACAATGGTTTCAAAAATTGTTTATCATATATTTCACATGCATTTATTTTATATAAATGAACGAATTACAAATACATTATTTTTTAAATTAAAAAGGTATTTGCTCAACATTAATTATTGATTTTTATGGTATGGAGTCACATTGAAAGTACTAGAGTGGCATATGGCTTGCAAGTTGCAATTTGGCTATTGTGGCTCTATAAAGTAGTCTATAAAGTACCAGTGATTTCAATCAACAATAACAATTTCTGATACAAAAAATATGACAGATCATTGCAGGTTATGTCTCACAGCTTGCCAGTCGACACGTTGGCCACCCCCTATTATAAATTTTAAGTGAATCCCAGTTTATGAGGATCAAGTGTACATGGAAGATGCTTGTCAATTGAGTTCTTGTAAATCAAGAAATAAATTACCTTTAATAAAATACTAGAAACACGGGATGCAGTTGTGACACAAAAACATTTATTACAACAAATGCTTTCGGCAATACAAACTAGTTGCCGTCTTCAGGTTCCAACAAAAAACAGTTCGTTTTTTTGTTGGAACCTATAGATGGCAATTAGTTTGTATTGCCAAAAGCATTTGTTGTAATAAATGTTTTTGTGTCACAGCTGCATCCCGTGTTACTAGTATTTTATTAAAATGTGAAGTGATTATGCAGTATAATTAAGTTTCATGATGAAGTAAATTACCATTGATTTAAATGGAAAAAATTGTAATGTGTTCCTGAACTCCAAATATGTCACTCATTTTCCATTGAAATATCTGATATACTATCTATTTACATAAATGAATGGATGTCTCAACACAACTATGTTTATGCAGGATGGAACATCCTCTCACATAGGATTGACAATGCAGCAAGTTCTATTACAGCATTTCACCAAAGATCGAATAATTAGTCAAGCATTCCCTATGAAGTGGCCAGCCTATTTACTATGTGCACTTTTATTCCAAAGCTATGCAAAATTATGTAGATAGATTTAACTGCAATTAGTGCTTTTATTTTTAAAACATTTACTCCATGTAACTTTTGATTATGGGATATTTAAAAAACTTGATTTAATAATGAATTGTAGACAATTTAGCAACTTTGAAGGACCAAATAACATTACATATGAGACAGATCTGTGGAGATTTATTACTTTCTGCAGTGGAAAATGTGATTCATAGAATGCAGTTTTTGAAGAATGTGCAAAGGTAACATATTGAACCATAATGGTAATTGAGTCAATAAAAACTATTGTCAACTGTAACCTTTTGTTTTCTTTATTACTACTACTTAATTCTGCATAAAGTGGCATTTCTCTGTGGTGGCATATTTCAGAACTATTTATTTTCTTTATCAAAATTAAATTCCAATAGTGTAATAAGTATGTATACCAAATTTGGCTCAGTTTGGCCCAACAGATTCTTGGTTATCAGGCTCTAAACATCTCCTTTTGATTATGGCCACCCCATATATAAAAACTTGGAACTATTCTATGAAAAATACTTATGTAATTCCTCTCTTATCATTTTCACCCTTTATGTATTACTTTATCTTAACAAGAAGTGCCTTATTCAAATTTGAAACTTTCACTCATTATAAATTGCTCATAAAATTAGGGTAAAGGCTTGTAAATTAAATTCTGGTACAAATTATATTTTTTCATAAAATTGGAGTCTCATAAACAAAGTTAGTCTGAATTTGTATTTATAATTTTTATTATATTATTATATTAAAACTTTTGTAGCCAAGTTAATGAGGCCTCCATAAGCAAAATGCATTCCTAACTACAAATAGCATCTATTGTATCTGATATCTACAATAGCATCTATTGATGTCTTGGTAGTCTAACTGGTAAGATGTTGGGACAGTAACCCGAAGTTCCTGGTTCAATTCCAGGCCAAGGCAAATTTTTAATTTTGGGAAAATAGTCAAAAATTCTAGTTTAATTATTAAATAATAGATGGTGCCACCTTAGTACAAATTAAATATTAATTATTAATTAGCAGTTAATTCAAAAATTAATCACTAGGGGAGTTTGTGCTGTTTAGGATTTATTAAGTTACATACTCTTTTTCCTTTTACAAATCTTTCTGCTCTCCTGTTATAAGGGATATGGTACATCACATAAAAAGGAGTATCTCCCTCACTTTAGATTATAGGTAAAAATAACAACAAATAAAAAGGATTCAGTTTTAATTCATTTCATTCATTAAAACAACAAATTATAATAAAAATCAAATTATAAAATTTAATGAGAGAATTGAATCTCCAATTGCGAAACAAACATTTTTATCTCTGGTTAATTTTAAATGGAGATTAGAGTCAAGAATTAATTTCATCCTGTAGAGAAAATAGCATGCAAATTCAATGTGATTAAAGAAAAGTTTTTCTTAAGAGTTTGGGTAAAAAATGTTATAGCTTGTGTAAGAGAAATGGTTTGAGCTATTACTCAGAATTGTAAATGTTAACAGACACTGTTGAGTAAAACTTTATAGTTAACAGACAGACCTTTTGTTTATTCTCCTAACTTTTTTGCATACCTATTAAATACTACATAATTTTTTAATCTGATATAATTTCATGTACCATCTGGAAGTATTCTACTTATCACCAGTGGTATAAGTACAATATGTTGAGAATTGCTGGTATAAAATATACTCTGATGTGTATTGATTTGCAGAGGGTTTCATAAAACAATCCACCTAAATAAGTCTACCAATTTACAATTTTGTGTGTATGCAGTGCCTATTGGAGAGGGGGCAAGAAGGGCAGCTACCCTGCACTTCACAATTTTAGGGGGACTCAATTTTCAAGATTTTAGGGGCTTTTTACCACTGTATATTTGTCATTTTAAATATAAGGTAGCATCTGTGAAATAAATGTTATAATTCAATATATTAGTAGTAGTAGTAGTAGTAGTAGTAGAGAGGGAGGAGCCTAAACAGCCCAAGCAGTGCAACCAATACAGGTCTATTGTGCACCATGCCATAGGGAAATATGCATGAATAAATGCAACACAGTATTTCTCTGAAATATGTAACTCAATATTTGAAAAACAAATAATATTAATGCATAATTATAACAACAGAAGGTAACTAGAGTTTAGTACGTTAGCACAATCGAGCAGACCAATTACTATTCAACAAAAATTTATTACCAGTAGCGCTTTCGGCAATATGCC
>WUQG02457954.1:0-12533 GCA_011317285.2 Androctonus mauritanicus
GACTTGTGGATGTGGTGACGTGCAGTACATGTTGATACCTGCGCAGTAGACCACTAAGCTCTCTAGTCTATCTCTACTCTATGGTTTTTGCAATCTAAAAACTAATCAATAATATCTTTTTTTCTTTTTTTTTTAAGATCTAAGGTAACATCATTCCATTAGAATAAGTTTATAGTAAAAAATTAAAATCAACTATAGTATTATATGTAATTATATCAATTTAAAAAACTCAATTTGGTCATTATTGAAGTTAAACTATGTTATCCAGCTCTCCTCAAACTAATTAAATCAATCATCCTTAAAAAAGTGAGATTCAAATTTATTTTTTAACTTAAAATTCTTAACAGATTCGTAGCTTCTATTATAAACTTTTTGGATAAAAATATTTTTTATTTAAAAAGCCGTTTTCCATCACATTAAATGATGGAATAATTTTGGAATCCATCAATAAATTACCCAAATCCATGAAGGCGTCAACCAACATAAAAAAAAGATGCAGATGAATGGACTAGTCTCTGCTTCCTAAGAATGTAAATGCATGAGATCTGGAGTCGCTCTTGAATCCTCTATAACAGTGGTTCTCAAACTTTTTTAGGATTTCTTGCGTGACGGTCTCTTTACAGTTTTTTAGATTGGTCTCGGGCTCTTTAAAATTAACTACAATTAACATATAGGCTACTGTTACCAAAACATTTTTGACAATTATTTATTCAGAAAATGGCAAATCTTAATCGAATAGCCCAATCATAAGAAAGATGGCGAAAGATTTTTATACACAATCTTACTCCTGCAGTGGATAACTATTCAGAATATTGAACAGTGGTTCTGAAACTGGGGCCCGCGGACCTCAGTTTGAGAACCACTGCTCAATAAAGATATGATTTCCTGCTTTGTTTAAAAAATATTCTCAATTAAAGCATTGGAAATGTTCCATATATGAGACTTTATTTCGAATTTCAAAATTAACTTTTCAACATTATTTTTTTTCTCCATGTCAAAAGCATTTCTGAAATTTTATTTTGTATATAATTATCGAATATGTCATTTCGTTTGGCTATTTTTTGTCAAGATTTTAAAGACAAACCATTCTATTTTTTGAATTCTTGAATTTGATTTTTCAAATAAAAAATTTCCGGTTCAATCGATCAAATGTACCGTTGAATTCAAGAAATCTGACAATGCAGACACACATTTATTTGATACTGGATTAATCTTCATGACTAAAGGAGCAGATTCTTTTCAGTTTACACTCTTCAAAATTCAACGAAAAATAATAATATACTGTATACATAATATAAAGGGTATCCCAAAAGGTACTTTACAACTTCGATGTCATATAACTCGACTTGTAATTAACTTAGAGAAAAAAAAGTAAAGTTTGTCTGATGCACCAACTCAAAAAGCTTTTTTCTGGTTCTTTAATCAAGTTCTACATGCGCTCCCCTTGTGGCACGTATAGTATCTAGTCGATATTCTAACTCGGGCCAAACCAGTTCTAACATTTCGACGTCAACTGTCTCAATAGCTACCGTTATTCTTGTCTTCAAATCAGCAACATCATGCACGGTCATACGGTACACTAGGTCCTTGACATAACCCCATAAAAAGAAGTCAAGGGATGTAATGTCGGGATCGAGGAGGTCAGAGAATCGGACTATTTCTTCCAATCCAAAGAATGAAGTTCCTGTGCCATTTTCTTATGGATGGCCGAGAGGGTGGTGGTTTCCCGTATCGCGTTCTGAAATTTCTCTGAACTTGGGTGTCTGACTTCGTTCCGATAAACCAAGCCACACACTGTGCAGACTCCATTCTTCGATTCATTTATGGTGCTCCTACCACCCTGAAACAACAAAGAAAAAACTTTTTTTTTCACTTATGTTAGAAAGGCAAAACATTTATTTATTACCTTACATAAAAAAAAACTTTTTGAGTTGGTGCATCAGACAAACTTTACTTTTTTTTCTCCAAGTTAATTACAAGTCGACTTATATGATATTGAAGTTGTAAAGTACTTTTGGGACACCCTATATATATATATAATCTTTTGATATAATTTATATTAGAAAACTTTATATTATATGATAACTTAACTAAATTTACTAAATAAAAAATAAAATTCCTATTAATTATTGACAATAGTTTTTGAAAAAATTCTATATATATATAATGATAACCATTAGTAATTATCAGAATAAATTATGAGTACAAAATTGGAATAATCATTATTTATACTGTATATATATTTTTTAAATTTCATCAAATTTTCTATTAAACTGCGTTAACTAAAGCTTAAACTGTGATATCAATTTTTTATTATATAGTGGACACTTTTTCATTATAATATTCTGTAATAAGGTATTCAAAAATTCTACAATTATTAGAAGAACTGGTATAGTATACGAAATATTTTTTTTTTGAAATTTACTATTTATTAAAAATTAAAATTAATTTTCTATTCAGAAATTTTGAAGATAAGGTTGCTAACGTTTGTAAAACAGAAAAATTTGCAATTAGGCAATTACTAAAGAATCTTAATGGGCCTTTTATAGCTTGAAGGGTCTTACTAGGCATTTTAAAATCGTAAACAAAATATTTATATAACAAGAAAGTCATTAACTTTTCGATTTTAAGAACAAAAATAAAATGTAATCCAAAACTGACACTTCATTTTTATATTTTGGATGAATAGAAAATATATCATTTTAATAAATTGTAATCATTAAATTAGAATGAATATATTGTACTATATTAAATGTCCATTTTTCATTGGATTACAGTATTTATTTTGTTAATAATTTTTTAGATTAATTGTGAATTAATACTTTTATAAACATCTGTTTGATAAATTCAACTAATTATTACAAAATATATTCATTTTCTTAAACAGAGAGCAGATAAAAATGTGTAATAATCAATAAAATTTCGATATTTGTACAGTATAGTATTGTGCTGTATTTTAAAGGAAAAAACATATTTTAATTAACTTCAGTTTGACTATTTTCGCAATGATGCCTATAAAAGGATAATCTATTTATACAATACTACATAGATATTGTTAAAAAATAAACAAGCACAGTATTTAATAAAAATATTTATTTAATTATTGATTTAAAAATATGCGATAAAATTTGTGTTATTCATATGATGAATAAATTTTCTAAATATATTCGCAAATTAAAAAATTTATCTGTAAATAAAAAAATCTGTGGAAGAATGAAAAATGATTAAAACCAGACAGTAATGAATCACGGAATATCAAATGATTAGTTTGATAATGAAAAATATAGTTTAATATTTGTAGTTAATAATAATGTTAGAAAATGTAGTTTCGAGAAAATTCCTAAAAATATGGATGAATTTAAATTATTTTTCTAATTTATTCATTTTAAAAAGATTAAAATAATTATTTATACGAGTTCTAATCGTTACATGACTGCTGTCAATTTTAACTTTTCAATGAAAATTATAGCACGGTTATTCTTATAATATTGTTGTTGTTGGAAATAAACTTTTACAATATGACACACTACATTCCAAAAGTCAAACTCCCAAAAAGATTTTAGCAAAACAAATCCCACTAACTGTACATTAAAGATTTTTTTTGGAGGAAGTTCAGTATTTTGTACTATATTAATACCTTAAATACTACACAGAATTAGCGAAACATTTTCTGTTGGGCTATTCGCAATTTTCGCATATTCTAAAATATAGTTAATAAAAACTATTTTATCGTTTGAATAAATAATTGCTAAATACTCTTATTATTCAAAGATAATGCTCACTTATAGATAACTAGTAGAATAAAATCATTATCTGTTAAATGCCCTATCTAGACTAAGACGATATGAATTAATCTTCATATCTCATTTCACTTACTGAAGCTGTGTATTTTTTTTTTTTTTGTTCGAGCTACGAACTAATTTAAATATTATATATGTAATAATATTATTATTATGACACCAGTTTATATTTTTAATGAATCAGTGAACATTTTAATGATTACTAATTATATGACACATTCTTTCCTCTCCATCGATTGTAATGAAATTACCTTTGCAGTTTTTAATTTTAATTTTTTTTTCACTTCTATGAATAATATCGTGACGATTCCAAACAAGGGGAAATTTTTTTGATACGTACTAACGGTTCTACATTACAACAAAACATAGAGTATATTAAATATTTATGTTTTTAAAAAATTTTTAATACTATTTTTATTGATCATATATACAAAAATTGTTAAAAAAAAAAACATAATACATTTTATTTTTCAAATTAAAAAAAAAAAAAGAAATATTCGCCAATATATTCATAGTTATACGCTGTTTTAAGTATTAACTTATAGAAAAAAACTTATTAATCTTTAACTGGTGACATGAACGCAACGCACGTTTATTGTGATAGCCAATTCGGACTGGCGTTTTGTAAAGTGGTATCTTAATTTCGGTGTGTCCTATCCATTTCCAACAAAATTCTTTTAATTCCTACAAGTCTCCTCTCTTAAACTTTGTGAAAATTGTTCTGCTATGTTTATTCCTTAATTTTTTATTTTTACTTATATAATTTAATATCGCATATATACAAATTTAAACAACTCCTTTTTATAAACTATCATTCAAACAGTTTATCACTAAAAAACCGCGCCGACTAAATTATTTAATTAATAATACACTCACTGCAATAAAAATCGCAATGTCATGTGTCTGAGGAGGAGAAGAGTCACTTCTCTGTTATCGACGTCATTCTAAATGTCAACAAAAACATTCACCTGATAAATGCTTTGTTTAGGGAGATAACAATTTAAAAGTTATACAGTATTTTTAATGACACTTTTTTTTAGTTATTCCTAAACATTATGACGATTTTATATATAAGAGATTTTGAGTTAGGAATGGATAGTTTATGATTTATAAATTTTTTACAATATAATATGTAAATTAAGCTTAATTTATATACGAAATTGAAAAATTTTGTAAAATTTCTGAATCATAATAACAATCTGATTTCTTTTAAGATGTTTAGAAAAGGATCGGATATATATAAATCATCATAATTTTGTTCAATATTTCCCAAGTGCTTATTGCCAGTTGTAGAGAAGAATTGTTTTAGTATAGTTAAAAGCTGATTATTTTCAGAAATAATCAGCTTTTAAACTATCTTATATAAAGTTTAATTGTTTTTGTTCTATGTTTACCTGTTTATGGTTTAAAATACAAAAGGAAAATTTTGGTTAGGTATTTTAATAAGAATCTACATGCGAATTGTATAAAGTAGATGAGGCGCCTCACCTAGACGCATACGATTCATATAATAAAATTGTTATTAGTAAAATAATGATTATCAATACTTTTATTCTAAATGAGGCAATTAATTATTGTAGACGCTTATAACTAATTAATTTTTGCTTAAATATTTAATTAAAATTTGACTAATACAAAATCCGTACTCACTGATGACGTCACGCAAATGAACGGTGGAAGCTATTTTTTGAATCCGTGCCGAAAGTAATTAAAACAATATTGATAGAATAAATAAAACTAATATAATAATGAACAGAAGAAAGTTAATATTGTAATATGGGATTGTAAGCGAATTTAATAGAATATTTGATATGACTAAATTCTAATTAAAAGTTTTAATTATAATTTTGGATACAATGCTTTAACTTTAATATGAAAATATTCCTGATGTTTCACTAGAATAGAAAAAGGTTTATAAGGAAAATAAAATTCTAGTAATACAATGTGTGTTCATTAATTTCTGGGACTTGCCAGAAATCAAGACAAAATAATAAATATAATGAAATTACCATTAATATTCTTCAAAATAAGAGCCTTCTGCTTCTATACATCTTAGCCATCTTTTTTCGAATTTTCAAAATATGCTTTAAAATCATTTTCTTTTAAAGATCTTAAAACTTTCCTCATTTCCTTCTATATGATTTCAATAGTGTCAAATTTTCTTCGTCTGAGAAATGATTTTAATTTTGGAAAAAGGAAAAAGTCATTTGTAATAATATCTGGATAATATAGTAGTTGAGGTTTAATACATTTGTTCCCTAAGAATATTCATAATGAATACATCAGATGATCAAACTAAATGCAGAAAAAGAAACACTTTTTGCTTGTTTTAAATTGTCAGATATTTAAATAATAATGTATGTAACATATATACATGCTTATATATGAATTATATTAGTAATTTTTCAATATAGATATATGTACTGATGTCCTAGTTTTACAAATTTAATTTGTATGTTTTTCCAGTTTGAGAAGATAATTTTTACTCTTACTATGAAATCATTTTTTCATCAATGAATTATTGTAATTTACTCTAATTTATATCTTATTTTATATACAGTAATTTATAATTTCTAATTGGTATTATAATAATTTTTCCTATATACTGGATCTAGGGCCAGTGTTACCATTTACGAAAATTAGGCAACTGCCTATGGCACAAGCCATGAAGTGGCATAAAGCCATAGCTATGCTTTATTCATACTTTTTAGTAAAATATAAGCAAGCATACCTAAATCATATATCACTATTTAATTTTTTATCAAAATTAAAAATAGTGATATATGATTTAGGTATTGATTCTTTTTCCTTATCCCTCATACATAGTGTGATGTGTGAGGGAAAATAAAACCAGGAGGTAAATAATAAAATATTATTTAGTTCTTGATTCTTTTTTGTTCCTTATTTAAATGATTTGAATTTACCATTATTTAAAATTCAGTTAAGATAAATATTTTATATTATTAACATTTTAATATATCAAATTTCGGTATTTTATAATTTTTTTTTGTAAATGAATTATAACAGTGAATTTTCAAATTAACTAAAAAAGGCTCTGTTTTTAGAAGGATTGCAAGAGTCTTGAAAATGCTTTGACTCATAATGCTAATAAAGATATTGAAAAGTTTGTTGACTGCATACCTAATGTTTTGTTTCATTAAGAATTCTCTTGACACTTCCAGTTTCAATAGCAAGTGGAGAACATAATACTGTATATCAAAGTTAAAACTTGTTAAAAGAAACTTGCACTCAACAATGCCCCAAAATAAGTTATCATATTTGGCAACAATTTCAATTGAACCCAAGCTAGTTTTTACACTAGATTTAAAGAAACTGGTAGAAAATTTTGCAAAACTGAAGGCAAGAAAAACTAAACTTTGATTTTCATATATTATACATATTGTATATTATTAATAAATCATGCCAAATAATTTTATTTTTTGTATTTAAAAAATATTCAACTTCTGAAATAAGGTATGCACTTGTAAACATTGCCTATGATGCAAAATAACCTGGCACCAGCTCTGATTGGATCCTCAAACTGTTTTATAATTCTGTTATTCTGGTTTTTTATTGCCAAGCATCACTATAAAATAATTAATTTGTTTGATTATTCTCTTCACTATTGTGTCAAATATATTTTTATATCAAATTATGCCACTGTAGTACATATGGTAATGGAAGTGTCACTAGAGTTGTAGTGATATAAGTAAGTTATTCTAAATTAATATTCACTCTTCTAAAGAGAAAATTATATAAATATAATTTGCCATTAAATATAATTTTAATGGCAATAAAGAATGTCAGAAAATAATAAAAAAGCATTTGAATGATAAAGTTAAATGATACAGGTAAAAAATAATAAAAAGTCTATAAAATATTTTATAGATTATTATTTCTAACATTATCTTTGACTCATATAGGTTATTATTATTTAATTCATAGTTCAATGAAATTATTTTCAAATAAGTGTAGAAATGAAAATTAATAAAATATATTTTTCTTCAAGTCTATTAAAATTATACATAAGGAAAGTATATTATGTATTATAATCAGAAGCTAGTGAAGTTAAATATTAAATAAGAAAAATTTTATATACAATATATATAATAACCAATTACTTCTGTAAGCAACTTAATATAAAAATTTGGATTTCTGATTACATTAAATCAAAAAAAAGAATTCTTAATGGAGAAATATTTTAAAAATATTTAATAATTATCTAAATATGCTACAAATTATTTTTGGATAAATTTAAACATCCAGTGAGAATTGATAAAATAATATAATGAAAAATTATGTAAATAATAATATACTTTATAAAAACTCGACAAAGACAAAATAATATTTTTTTTTACTATGAGTTTATAAAATCAGCTAATACATATTCCAAATGTGGAACATATATTAATCAGTAATTATAGTAATTTATATAAAATTTAATTGTTCCATTGATATTCTATTTTTATCATTCATTACTTAAATTTATTATTTAAAATCTAAATATTGTATTTACTTTTGAATTATATGTTTTTCTGAGTATCATATTCTATTTGACTTAACAAAATATTTATTTTATTGAAATGAAAATAATTTTTATTAAATTTATATTTTACAATATAATACATATTTCACTTAGAATCATACAGTTTTCAAAAATAATTTTAGCTTAAAGTATTAGTATTCAAAGATGCTAAATCAGGAGTCACCTGCAATATCAAAACTACTTATTAAATTTTATTCTAAAATTAATATATTTATATACTATATAATGTATTATATAATTATCTTAGTTTTCTTTTATTAAATAAATAAATTGATATATAAGTTTTATACAATAGCTATGACCTAATCATTTTTATTCAGCATCTTATAAAGTAAAAAATTATTTTTATATGAATATTAATAATAATCTATTAGCATATATAAGGCTATATCTGAATTCCCAATCATAGGAAAAATCACTTATTCTACAGCATTCCCTAGTAGCAACAATTCTGAGTACTTCCTTTTTGGAATGTCAACTCAGGTAGCTGCTTACTCTCCATTAAAGTTTTTATATTTGCTTAAATTCTTTGTTCCATTACTGGATATTGATTTCATAACAACAATCTTTTAATTTATTCATTATATATATTGGATCTGTCATTTTATCACTTAGATCAATAATTTTTCAATATTTTTCATTCTATCAAAAATATTTTTAAAACAGGAAAAATACAGTAATTTTCATTTTATATATCAGTGTATAATATAAATTGGTATGCAATATAATAATTATATCAAAATATTTAAATATAGATTGTACAGTAATCTGTTATTCATACCCAATAATAAAATTTTAAAGCAACTTTTAAAATGTTACTAAATATTTATCAGAAATTAAAATAACTTATTTTTAATAATTATATTACTAAAAAATAAAAAAATGTTAAAAGTGAAAGTATTGTTTTAAACATTTATTTTTAAGACATATTTTTGATGTTTATATATTATTTGTTTTTTAAATAATATATAAACGTCATATTTTTATTTTCTTCCTTTATATAATAATAATGTTATTTTTTAATGTATTTTTGTATAGATAATTGCGCTAATTATCTCCAAAATAAAAATAAAAATACAATACATTGATAGACTGCAATATCGAGATTGCAATTATTAATTCCAGATATTTATCATCAGATTTATACAATTCCTGAAAATTATAATTAAATAGCAAATATTCAGTGATTGTTTTTTCATTTATATAGACTTATTACATTTATTGACATTGGATTTCTGCTTTTGACAATCAGTGCCTGTAGACTGATTATTTGAAGCAAAACTAATTTTGAATGTTTTAATTTTATTTTTCTATCTTTTAGCTTACTAAAAATAGTCAAATGTGAATCAATTAAGTGTTTTAAATGTTAAAAATCTTAATTTTCTTCATTCACAATATCTCCTAACTAGATCAAACACCAGCAAATTTTAGCCCAATGTTTATTGTACATTAAGCAAGGACAATCTAATCTGATTTTTATATATACAATAAAAACATGCCTATATCTCATTACCACCATGCTTTTACATCTTAGAACATTATGTAATATAAACAGTCTTTAGTAATTAATTTTCTAGATATACAGGATGGAAGAAAAGTCTGTACTCCTCCAAATAATTTGATAACTATCATAGATTTCAAAAATCTGTTAATGCCAACAATTAGGAATTCATGGGTGGGTTACCTGATGGTTATCTTCAAATGAGCTGATTATGCAGATGAGTACACTTGCAAATCCTATCTCACAAACCATTACGAATAGGGAAAAATTTCCAATTACAGACTTGTTCAGCATTCAATTCTGAATACTTTAAAAAAACTTTATCAAAATTGGATAATTACCAAAAATAAAACAAACATTTTTACATGGACAAGGTTGACACTTATTTCTGACATGTAAATAACAAACAAACACTAAAACATAATACCCCAAATCAATAAACTGAAAGCCAAGAGGCTAATCAACAAGCAAAAATTAATCAAGGATGTGTTCAAAATATCTTCCACCAATACCCAAGTACAACTGATTGTTGGATGGCATTCCTCAGAGCCTTTAGAATGTCAATAGAAATCTCTGCACAAGCAGTAATGATACAGTCTTGAAGATCCTCTACTGTTATTATGCAAGAATGAAAGTTGTTGTGGCCTCATCAGTTGCTGTTTGTGAGTGACCTGATCTTGGGTGTTTCAAGAAATTGACATATGACAGATTTAAGTGTTCATGCTGAGAGATGTCTTTCTTGATAAAGTCGAGCTGCAGCAGCAGCATTCGCATTAGCAGCACCATAGTATATGATCATGGCAATCATTTCACCAAGTGTGTACTCAGCCAATTTATTGTACATGTACATTAAATTGAATGTGTGTAAATGTGGCTTTTTTATGCCAATTGAACAAGAAAATGTACTATTGTGGAAACATCCAGAAATTTCCAGAAGCAGATGTGGAAGAGCATGTGACATGATTCATTGTTTCATTTTAGAGTGAACTATTCATCTGATTTTGTTAAAGTTTTTTAAAGTTTTCAGAATTGAACATTGAACAACTTTGTAATTGGAAATTTTTCCCTATCAGTTATGGTTTATGAGAGAATTTGCAAGTGTACTCATTTGCATAATCAGCTTATTTGAAAACTGTCACTGTCAGATAACCCATCACTGTTACTGTCAGATAACCCATCCATGATTTCCTATTTGTTGGCATTAATAGATTTTGGAAATCTATGATATTTATCAAGTTATTTGAAGGGTTAAGACTTTTCTTACACTCTGTACATAAACTATAAAAATACTTAATTATTTGAGTTTAAGAAAATATTTACTTTTTTAATTATGTTTATATATCATGAAAGGAAATAAAAGAAACTATCTTGAAACTGTTTAGATTACAAAATTTAAAAATTTTTGAATCTGTATATCAAAAATATGAATTTCAATTTCTGCACTTTTGAAATGTTTGTATTTTCAATTTTATATCACAAACTGTTTATAATTTTTATTAAAAAAATTAATTGCTATAATTAATCACAAATAATAATAGTTTTATATGGTAATTCAAGTGATTAGTTCATTAAAAAAATAAATTTATAAATTTTCTTTTCTTCTTTATTTCCAACATTTGTACATTGAATAGTTTATAAATGTAAAATAATATGAATTTTCCTGAAACCTTAATTATTTAAGTATTTTAATATATAATTTAATAAAAAGTATGCATTATTAATAAATTTTTATCTAATTAAAGAAAAAAAATTGAAAAAAGATTATTTAAATGAAAGTTTTAAAAACTAAAAATATTTTAATATAAAAATAAAATTCCAAGATCATAAAAATTTAAAATTACCTTATTTATCCTGAAACAGCATCTAACATTCTCATATATTGAAAATACTGTTAAGGCAATTCGAACTTTCTCAACTTTTCTTTAAAATATAAATAAAATTCAATCAAATTCAAATTATTTATACATTAATCTATTAAAAGAAATTTTTAATCAACAGATAACACATAAATGTTTAAAATACAAGCAATTCAAAATATTTTTTATAGTAGAACTTATGAAAATTTTAATTATAATAAGAATTAATTATAAATATAAACAAAAATTTATATTTATTATTTAAAAAATTTTTAACTAAGTTTTAGCAAAAAAAAAAAAAATGAATCACAGCATCAATAAAACCATTATCATATTTGCAAATTTTAGGGCCTTAAGAAAATTATATTTACAAAATAGATTATAAAATATTTTCTACAATTACAAAATAGATTATAAAATATTTTCTACAATTTATAGAAAATATTAACTCTTAAATTAATTCTTTCATAGCAATTCAATATGAGAACAGATCAGAAAAATCAAGGCCATTTTAGAAATATATTAAATAAAATTATATTAATAATATAAATTTAAAACTTTCAATGAAAACTGACTATTTCTATAATAAAAAATTTGATCTTGAAATCTTCAAAAATCATTCATCAAAAATCTACCATTATATAAATCAAGAAGCACAGCAGTGACTCTAAGCCAAGTACAGTAGTCACTGACTGATTTTTATTACTGGAGTCATTATAACCAAATTTCAACTTGTTGTAACTTTGGTCCTATGTTAAATATTATTAATCTGATAATTACATTTGAGAACAGTATTCAATAGGACATAGATTTCTAAATTTGAAATTTCA
>WUQG02457965.1:0-12532 GCA_011317285.2 Androctonus mauritanicus
CAGATGGCCATTATCCTCAATAGTGGACAAATTTCTGTTCCCCAGAGGTGTCCACTATTGAGAGGTTTCACTGTATTTAATATAGGGTGTTTCCCAGTCAAAATTCAATCCATCTACAAATCTACATGATGATAAAAATTGCAAAATACCATGACACAAATCTGATATTAACAGAAGAAAATTTAAAAGATTTGAGAAATGACCCTTTGCACAAGCTTCACATTCTGAGCTACAATTGTCAGCATTTTGGATTTCGCTTGGAGTCAATATTCTTGATTAGCTACTATAGCTATTAAATCCATGTTGCCGTTTGGATTGTCATATCTCTGTGAATTAGGTTTCTCAGCTCTCATGGAAATGAAATAAATAAATAATAATAATAATAATAGGATGATTACTGATAAATGAGGAGTTGTGTATCTATCTAATTTAGAATTACATCTTGATATAATTCTCTCAAAATTAATCGTATCCTTCTCATCAAAATTATTTATATTACCTACTTATTAATTTTCATAAAATAATATTTTATTATTGTTACCTATATTAATATTTTGATTTATATTAATAAAATAAATTTTTTCAGATTTTTATTTGGTGTGCTGCAAAACAAATTCTCCTGCTTTAGTGCCATGAAGTAAACATTTGGGAGAATGCTCTAAATCCTAAGTTTCAATTAAATAAAATATATATCTGCTTCATTATCAGGAAATAAATTTAAATATAGAGGACCTTGTTTTACACTGTTTCAATCATCATCATTTTGTTATTATTTTGTTTAGCAAAAACTAATTAAAAAATATTAGATTTTAAGGTAGTAAAACAGAATAAAGCATTTTCTTATATTTTCCTTCATAACAAAAAAAATCAAATGGAAACCTATAGTATTTATAGAAATATAGTTACACATAAAATGTGTATATTTTATATGATCACTAACTCAAGTATGGTTAACTCAAGGTCCCAAACTTATGCATTTAATTCAATCAAAAATCTTCAATGCAAATCAAAAATATTAGATTTGGTACAATGGCCAAATGAAATTTATGAACACACTGGTAAGCATAAATGATAAAATATAAAGCCATAAGTGATATTTCTGCATAAAAAATTTTAATGAAATTTTCATTGGTATTTTATGAAAATTCAACAAAAATAGATTTCTGCATCCATGTATCTTTGAAATTGCATAAGTCAGGGATCTGTTATACATAATATTTGTCTATGAACAATATATTAAATTATACAACAGACATAACATTCAATTAGTTTGACTAGATGGAATCACTTTGGCTTTCCAATCAGAGGACTTCTGAACAGTGAGTGAATTAGAAATCACCCCTAAAAAATTTATATGAAGGATATGTGCAATGTTCATTGATCCTCATCCTGTAACACTTGTGGAGATCTGTTGCACAGATCATATCAAGTCTTTGTGGCCTATAATAGGAGTCTTGAATGATAGTGATCAGTGAATGAATGAGAATTGGCATTAAAAAAGTAATCATGAATTCAATTTAATAGATATTAAGTACAGGCATATCTTATTACAACAGTTACATTCCAGACCACCACTATCAAACAATTAGTTTTTTATTTGCTAATTTATATAAAAACCTAAATATATATTTACATTATTATTCATTAAATACACAATAGCACTAAGGCTAAAAAAATATGGCCAGATGGCTGCATTCTAAAGTATTTGCATATCTTGGAGAATCCAGGTTCAATTTAATTCTCACGCATACTTTTCCAGGATGGCTCTAGGCCTGGCCCACCTGTATTAATTTTATGTTTTATATAATTATTCTAAGCATTATTTTCCAGATAATTTTCATTTTGAGATATAAAATAAAAACAAAGGAATATAATTGAGAAATGCTATAAAGCAAGATATGGCTGTATTATTTAAAACTTATGAATTCTAAGCTGTTTATTATTATAAAATAATTTTTTTTACTCATAAGACAATGGTATATCATTGCTTTATGAGTAAAGAAAATTATTTTTATTAAATTTCCATAAACTGCCAATGAAAATTTTATTAAACTATTTTTTTGCAGAAGTATTACTTATGGTTTTACATTTTATCATCTATGCTTAAAGTTTATTAATAAATTTCATACATATATTTGCTACATAAATTTTACAGCTTAATCATGCTTTCATTTCTTTTCATTTCATAACTTGGCAACATAGTAAAGTTTAGATAAGAAAAATTACCAAATATTCTTTCTTCTAATACCAGAATCTAGGAACATAATCCTGACTTATAACACTAGATATAGAAACTAAAATCTGTATTGAACATCGTAATTTTCAATAACCTAATTTCAATGTTAAATGAGAATTACTGTTTTCAGACTATGTATATTCATTCAAAATCATTATATAAATTGATTTTTAGGAGGAAACTTGCAGATCTTTTACTTGACAAATTTAATATAATATATAAGTAACTATTCTACTTATTTAATATTCTACAATTTTCTACTTATTTAAATCTTTGAAAGTTTTTTTAACCTAAGTTTTAAGAATTTTATAGGATAAGCATCGCTATTACTTCTGTACTCTGTATGTGTATAATAAGAGGAATGAATTGCAAATTTCTGAAATTTCAAATTATTAAAGATACTATTAA
Source organism: Androctonus mauritanicus (assembly GCA_011317285.2). Taxonomy (NCBI): domain Eukaryota; kingdom Metazoa; phylum Arthropoda; class Arachnida; order Scorpiones; family Buthidae; genus Androctonus; species Androctonus mauritanicus. The sequence goes on from WUQG02457965.1 coordinate 2,645, forward strand.
AAATTACTGTAATACTACTATAAGTAAATAACCAAAGCTAACAAAACTATTATATAAATGAGTGCTTAATTTTTACAGTTGCCAAAAAGTATTATTATATGCTTTTTCCATAATTTTAACAAATTAACAATATTGATTGAAAATGAATTAATTTTTACTATACACAAGTAAATGCATAACATTTTCATATTTCAGTTTAGTATGCATTCTGATTAAAAATTTTAAATAAAAGTATTTTTAATTTGATCATTTCAATAAATATGAATCTCCTAAGCATTATGAAAAATATATAATAGATCAATAATAAAATTGATCTTCATATAAAATTTCTAAAATCTTGTACTTAACACATTCCACAGAAAAAATTGGCCAACAGACTAATTCATAATATGCTTCTGATAGCAATTTTATTTTGTTTACGATATTTGTGTGTCAGTTAGGCACTAATATTTTCGATAAATTAGTACTGAGGAAATATCATGTCATATATTTTATATGAAAAGCTTTCAAATTTCTTAATATAGTCTATAATAAAATTCGATAATCACTAATATAAACAATACAAATCTCATAATATAACATTCAAAAGTAATCACTAATTTTATTGGCAGAAAGAGTAATATGAAGCTCTTCATACCAATTGTAAATGAAGTTGAAGATCCAAATGAACGTGGTTTAATTTCTTTCTGGACTGAATATGTTCATCGGGATATACTAAGACATTTCCCAATCGTGAAATATTGAAATAACTTTTTCAATTATTATTAACTCGTCCGATCTCACAGTATTATATTTATAATAAGTAAGATTATATCAAAAAGTGTATACGAATTAGACTATTTTATCAATAGTGAGTTGAAAATTTTAATTTATAGCCACAAAGTGATGGAATTTGTTAGGTATTTAATTACTGTATAGATATACAGTATTTAATCCATCAATTTTTCGAAAGAAAACACACGATTTAAAGCCCAAAACAAGTTTGCTCGGAATAAGAGGCCGTTATTCAGAGAAGATATATCGGAAACAGGATCATCATCCCCCAGTAGAATATTAATTCTCTTGAAAAATATAATTTTTCCAGATGAAATTTATCATACCATAAGATTTATATCATAATTATAGAAATGATAGTGGATGATGCAAGGGGTAACGCCGGTTGATATGTACAATAACGACACAGGAAAAGAACTGGCAGCTACGATCTGACAATGCTTATAACTCACAGAAAATATACTTAAAAATACGTTAATGTCGTGAAAGAATTCGCCGGTCAGTCGATTTCATCTATCGAAAAATCATACGGGAAATGGCCGACGTTTCAGCGTCAGATAGCCAATCGGCGGCGCGCCTTGTTGCTAGGTCCGACGGCAGCCAAAAGAGATACTTACGTTCTTGTCTCCTATCTGGCCCATGGTGTCGTTCTTCTTACTGTGGGTTTCTACGGCCTCCACAATCATACGTTAGTTGGGCCGCACCTACGAAATTGCGAAAAGTTTTCCTTTAGCTACTGATGCTATTAGAATAGGACCATCACCAGAGGAACTCGAAGCGAGACAGACCGTTCTAACGTCGTCCAACAGCCTAACAACAGCTGACAGACCAGCTGACGTCAGAAGAAGAGCGTCAACCAATGGGCGATCGGATCGGCTGGCCGTCCTCCGCTATGTCACGACCAGTCTATCGATGGAAGAAGGGGACGAAAGATAGTTCTGTCAAATTGGGAGGGTGACGATTGCGTCACCCGATGCCGCACGGAGGTCGAGCCGGTAGAAACTGAAATGGAAAGAGGGAAAGTGAGGGAAGTTTATCTTGTACTAGGAAGAAAACCGGTCTTTAGCGCCAATAAAGAAATTTTTATGAGGCGCCAAGTCGTCGACACCTATGAAAATCAGAATACCAGAAATAATAGAAAAATGGAAAATATTATCTTGAAACTTTATAATGAAAAACTTTATTTTTTCAATTTCCAATAATAACTGTTTATAAACGAACAGTGATGTTATAGATCTGAAGAGAAAAGTCGGTAGTGACGAATGTTGTGCCAGTAGGTAACAGCCACTGTTGCCGACCGCTAGTTCGACCAATGACAGACTGGCAAGCAGCCACCAATAATATTCGGCCCGCTTGTTGCTAGGAGGCGCCGACTTCACCCGCCGGAAGGAGCGACAATTCGTTTATCAGGACGTGAGGACGATTAGGTAAATGGGTCCAAGTTCCAGCAGGGCCGACTACAACAAAAATCTGGGTCAAGGGTTAACAGACGAAATTTTTCTTTTAACCAAACGAAAACGCGAGTCCTTTCATTTCCGGAATTTCTAACTGCATATTTTCTCTTCCATCTGAGTCAAGTATCAAATTTTATTTCAGGCGCAGAAAGTTCTAACTCTGACCGAATCGAGATATATTTTCCTATACTGCATTTCGTCTGACAGCCGATAACAATCCAAGTGTGGGAATAGTGGGCTCTGGAATATCTCCGTCACTTAATACTGAGTCGGAAAGCACCATAAAACAAGAAATATCGTGTGGCAAAAGCAAATTAAAAAAAAAAAAGAAACTTCAGTTTTCATTAGAAATTATAACATTATGACACTTCCTTTCCAAGTTTTGCTCAGATGATATTATCTATAATATATTCCTCTCTCATTTGACAAAAACTGTTGGTTTATTATACTTAGCAGGCAAATGAATGGGTATGAACGATCGATCATAAATTTTAAATGGGATTGAATTTACCCCTACTTGAAATCAGCCTGTGGTTGAATAAACCTCGAAAAATATCTGCCATTCTCTATCATTATTGATGGGAATATCCATTTTTGAATAAATCTAGATCGAATTTTTTATTTTTAGATGATTTAATTTCGCTCATCTCATTAATGGTAACTGCCATGCAACTTTTGATTATATAGTTAATTGATTAAGGTCGCCAAATTCATAAAGCTTTTCAATACTGTAGTCTAATGAGAAGCTTTTCTGCCAGTTTCCTTAACTTTTAAATTGACATGGCTTTGCTGAGATATATCAGTATCGAGATTTACTTGTTTAATACTTTGCAAATATAAATGCTAAAAATTTCTTTCCTCCTCCTCCTTTTGTCACCAAAATTTACTAGAAAAATTAACCGGTAAAATACGATCTTCTAATGGGACAATCTGAGGGAGTTGCAAATCTATAAATTATCAAAACGAAGTGAACTCCTAAGGGATTTTTAATCCAACTACAAATGTTTTATTTTGTCGAAGCAGCGTGTTTTCTATATATAGATTCGAAATATTTTTGTCAAAAGATGGCGCTACTTCCAAATCTATTGTTATTGTCCACTTATAGAAGAGCCATCCTGATTGTAAAAAGAATCGAGAGGCTAGACTCAGACCCCTGAATAATTTTTCACAGCTGATGGCTTGAAATCTAACTTCTCTCTCGAAGATCACCCGCCTTGACGCAGCAAAGGGGCTTATGCCAAGAGGCACACTGCCTGCATCTGTTTTAGAGCCGGGCCGATATATTCATAGTGTCTGGTATATTAAGAGGTTCTCAGATGGATGGCATTTTACCAAAACATTCCTATACCTGACTAGTGCCTGTGAAGATATACGCCGTTATCCCTACGGAACATAGAGTGTCGGGCTCGGTCACCCTGATCCAACTGCGGGGAATGTTGGAATGAAATCCGTTCTTTTTTCTGGCTTCGTTTGACTTTCTATAGAGAGATCCTGCAGTGTCGGGTAAGTTCAGGATGGCCATAATCATATACTATTCTAAGCAAAGAAATTCCTATTAGGCTGGCAGAGACATGTTACACTACCTGTTCTCTGCAGTTCACCATTCGACTATCCAGTCCCAGCAGGTCCAGGATTAAGAATCGGTCTGCCGTATGCCTTGCATGAGATAGGATTCTTTTAAAAGAATCCTAAATCTCAAGATGGAGTACTGTAATCAAGGGATACATCGCTAAGGGACAGAAATCTAAACGGCGCCAATCTAAGAGGTGGTTGATCTCCCGCTATAGGAGGAAACTATCCTCAGACCGGAAGGAAACTCGTTTCCCCTAGAGAGAACGGCAAATCTCAGAGTTATCCCGACCAGTATCCGGCCATGGCAAAGCGCCAAAGCCTGCCAGCTTATTCACGACGTCAGTCAATATCGTCTCTATAGTGGCCTGCGTTTGCCCGTGGGTTCGGAATGGTGAGATCTCTCGCTCTTTAAGAAGAGGGAAGATATGCATTTTGACTGCTCTTCTTCCGCAGTTATGCGATTATTAGTTAAGAATCTGAGCTTTTCGGCTGACTGCTGGCGTTTTACGTCGCGGTAGTTAGTGCCTGATCAAAAGAAGTCTGCTATAATGGGAGAACTCATAGCAGGAAACACTCGCTTTGCCTCTTGTATTTTCGATCCCTCTGGGACAAAGACGGCAGCGGCGTTACGTCGAAATTCTCGGCCAAACACGGTTGTTGTGGCAATGCAGTGCACAGAGGACGGATGTAGGTTAGAGATGCCCAAACTTGTTGCACCTGAGCGAATTCGCTGCATTCGGTTAGATTAGCTTAGTTTTATTTCGCCGCCATATCGCACAAGGGATATTCTGTATCTGGCGGTGGCCGCTTATAGAGTCCATCACAATATTCGTGATGGGGAAGATGGTTGAAGGATGGGCTTCAACAGGCCGGGCCCGCCCTGCATTCGGACTTCTTTCTTGTGGACCTAAGTGTTAGGCATGTCTGCACCTACGCACCGGGCAATGATTAATGCCGTTTCATCTCACAGGCATTTTTACTCTATACTATCTATGGCAAACTTCTTTACTTGGAGCAAGAGAGTTACTTTATGGCAAATCACAACATATAAATTGAGTCTATTTCTCGTAACTAAGCTGACAGTCTGGAAACGCTTAGTCTTTCTACTCTGGATGATTCTGATTTGATTATCGGTCACATTTTATGGAAAATTTATTCATGGAGTCCAGAGCTGACCCATCTTACAATCCTGCTAATTTTTCTGAAAGGATGGGAAGCTTGTGGAAGACTTGTTCCCCCGCCATTTAATACTCTACTTAAGTGGAAAATGGTAATATCTGTTGACTAAACAGAACCTCTGTCTCCAGGTAGAAAATCAAAGCGTTTCTATACGACCAATTTAGTTGACCAAAGGTTAGAAGTCAAATTTCTGATGATTTTTTTTTATTAAATTCAAATGAAACTCATTCATCCTTAATTTTCAAAGCACATTATTGACTTCATGATAGTGCTGAAAAATGTAAATTCAGTACTCTGTTCCCAATTGCCAGATGTTTTCCTGAAATGTCTAATCCTGACTCACTGAACTTCATCTTTTAGAAAATTAGACTCACAAGCAGGGTCACCGAGACGGGGTGATATCTGAGACTTTTGTCACGGACCCAGCATCGAAAAAGGCCCGACCGTTGGGCCCCAACGTGTCACATAATGTGTCGGATAATCGCAAACCGCCGACAGAGCGCACTGTATCACCCAAACAGTCGTGCCAAAATAAACTATTTTATATATGACAGTAATTTGATAGACAAAAAGGTTTTTTGTTTATTGTATGCTTTTTTAAATAAATATTTAATGTTTTATTACTTTTTTATTAAATCAAAGTGATGCATTTTTTTAAGTGGGGCCCGGACCAGACTTGTCACAGGCACGAAAATTTCTCTCGGCGACCCTGCTTATACCCGCTACAGACACAGAAACAAAGTATTTTACGTTAAGGATTAAAGGACTAATATAAAAGTACTTGAAGGTTGATTTCAGACACGTTTTCGTAATTTTCGTTAGTATTCGACATCTAGTGAGAAATTTTATAAACATGATTGTAAACAACGTGAGAAAGAAATATGTCAAGTCATATCTATTAGTCAGCTGTAGTGATAATGGATGCCGATTTAAATGCCATTTTCTCGAATTATTTCAATTATTCCTAGTCAAGAACAAATAAAATTGCAAGAGAGATTCTTAAATACATCTTTATAAATATTTAAAAAAATAAAAGAAAAAAACTGCCATTTTGCCAAAAATGAATTATTTCTTTTCATCGATTTTAAATGTTGATAATGCTTTTTCTAAATATCTATCAGAATCTTGATTATAATATTTATTTTTTCCATCGTCCAATTCATTCTTTTCGCCATGTTTACTTCGGTTCTCGGAAGTCATCATTGCCAGTTTGGCTTGCTAAAGTATTTTGTGCCTCTAAAGTACTTTAAGGAACATCCATTAACTTAAAGTGTTTTAACTCTTAACGTACGGTACTTTAATATTTTATGTCTGGAAACCATTATTCCGTTAAATTCTTTCTTAAAGTACTTTAAGCGGTCTAGTCGGTAACGGATACTACAAGTGTGGGCAGTTGTGGGTAATTGAATAGGTCCATAGCTTAGTATATGAGAAAGATGGAAAGCAGCGTGAAACCAATGTTAGTGTTTGAATGCCACCGAATAACAAGGGTTACTTTAGCAGTAGCCACTTTTAAAGCCCATCATAAACTGATCCTATAATGGGTGTTGATTAATCTTATGGTTGAAGGCTGGGATTACAACTTGTAAGTTTTACGCCAGGAGTTGAGCCTAGTATAAAATCTAGAAGATAATCTCATTCAATAGCAGTATTCATATCTGTGGAATGATTATCTACTAAAATCTTCACTTAAGTCAAATCTCAACCCAATATATGAAGAATCCTTTCGTATTCTTTTTGAAAAGGGCTCATCAATAAATCCCTAATTTAATAAAAGGCTAAATGGTCTTTATAAAAAGAGAAAGAGTGCGTATTCACAAATTTAACCCTTTCAAGAATAACGGACGAAATGGGAAGAATATAGAAAAGCATGGAGAGAAAGAAATATGTCAAGTCATTAGAATAAAAAAAGTAACCGCTCTTACAACTCTCTTACAACACAAAATTTCTGATTTTTGATTTTCTTTATAGAAAATTAAATTAAGAAATGAGACCAATTAATTTAATGACAATTCAAAAGATCCAAAATAGCTCTGAATTGAAATTAAATTCTTGAAAAGTTTCAACTTGTTGCCATTCAGCAAGGGGTGTAATAAATGTTTGCTACTAAAATGCTAAATTATCTTCTTCTAAACTGCTGCTGCTTTGATATTTGACAACTGTGGATCAGATCACATGATTCCAACTTAACACAATATGAAACTATTATAATCTGCCTCAACATTTCACGTTACAATCTACTTGAGATTCCACCATTTGATTTGGAAGGCACGAACACAGTTAAACTTAGCAAATAACCTTGAGGATATATTAGTTTTTACTATTATCATGTAAGCTACACCTGGCTGCTACATACACACAATTACTAACAACTGAAATATATAACAATTTTTACAACTTGGTGTTTTTTATACTTACCTCGTTCTTAAACTGTTTTTACTGAATTAATCGCGTTAGGTATATGTCAGCTAACAGAAAATGTGGTCAGATGGCAACCTTTATTAGGAATCTTTGTGTGTAATTTCAAGATTTTTAAACAAATCAGGAATGAGTAATAGTATATATACTATTACAAATCAGGAATGAGTAATAGTATATATCGTACAAGCAACCCATGTTACTTCTATCCCAGTATCTCTTATGAGTGATATTGAGACATACGTAGTCTGCATTGGATACGAAACGGGTGATCTGATTCCTGTAAACAGAGGAAAGTATGTGCCTTGAGTGCTCTTTTCTTGTGACTTCCTTTGAATATAGCGAACCGAGTGGAGTGAAAGCTTTTGTCTTGAATAACGATAATGTGTTCGAGTCTTTTTTGTCCGGCTGTTGGCACAGTCTCGCCACGGCTGAGTTTTACCTTTCAAGGTTCCTCCCGCAAGAGAACTCACACTTGTGAAACTTGATAGGGTCGTTTCTTGTGTCTTTAATCCTTTGTGACGAGACAGTCGCAGTAGTTTCATCGCTTTTCTCGGTTATTTCTGATTTCTATGTAACACCGTGCAGGAGAAATTGATGGAACGGACATTTTCCCAGTTTCAGCTGTGCGGATTTGCTCTATACTGCCCTTCGTTTTTATGGACTTAGGAGACACTCCGGATCAGGGCTATGATTAAGGACGATCATCATCTCGCTGTCGTTCTTCCTTGCAGTACTTTTTGAGGGAGCAGGATAATTATTCTTCCCGACACGTGTAGGATATACTGAGATATATGATATATCAGATAGTTGGTATATATGGAGGAAGTTATATGGACTAGTTTAGACTTTTAGTTAAGATTCAAAATTCATCTTTATAGATTTTTATTAGAACATCAGAGTCGGTTTTGACTATTCATTCTTGATCTCTGCTGATTCATTGTTTAATCTCTGAAATGCCTTAGTTTGGAGTGGTTTTAGTTATTTTGTGACTTATAACGTCAAATCTGCACAAAGAATCTGAAGACACAAATTAACCTGGATAACCGGATTTACGATTACAGTTTGAAATTAAAAAATGCCTATTTAAACTACGATGCACCAGAAAAATTTCTATGAAAAAAATGACTAACATCGATATTTGATTCACTTGGCAAAGCAAAAACAGATAGAGGGCTATATGCTATTATACTGAAAGCTTAACTGCAACCGGATGCGTAAAAAATATCTGCTATTCATCAATAATATGGATTCGAAAAAATCTCCAGATTTTTTCAGTAGTTTAGGACTTAATTGATTCCCATTATTGTCTTAAGGATATGTGGGATTCTAAGCAACTCTGATTGATAGCGCTTCCAAATAAAGTTTTTCATATTTTAGAATGACGAAATTGTCATTTTCATTTATTTATAAAAGTATAAAAATGTAAATAAAACTACTTTATAGTATATAGATTAATAATATAAAAAATTCCCAAATTAAAAAAAAACAAAACTTAATTCCTGTTTTATTTAGTTTTTCTGTATTATTTTATTATTTTAAATTATTTTATTATTTTAATTAGTTTTTCTGTATTAACCAATTTAAAATAAAACTGTTCTAGCCTTTACGACTTCGCCATCATTTCTTCCACATCCAATTCCTTTAACAAAAGCTGCTTCAATTGATAATATCGATAATCCGTCGGCAGAATAGACGCAGTGGAAGCATGCTAAGCTACCACCCTGAATGATCCAGGTTCAATTTCTAAGTTCCACATCTTCAGAATTTTTCAAGTCCTGAGCCCGGACCTGGTGACTGAAGGCTTTTTTCTTATTATGATTATCGTGGAAATGTTTTGAAGGGTTGTAGACTATTACAAATCTTCTCTGATCTAATGCAAGCTCTTTGCTCTCTTCAGGAGGTCGCTTTGACGCAGCGAGAGGGTTTATGCCGGTAGGCATTATCTCTATCTGTTTAGCAGCGGGCTGATATGGTCATGATGACTGTACGTTAAGAAATTTTCAGTGGATATTTTACCATGACATCCCTGCACTTATCTGGTACGTGTGCAACCGTCCACCACGGATCACTTACCAAAGGTGTGGGCAATAGACTGCCTTGCCACTTAAAATCCACATGGTGGAAAGCGGCGTTAAACTTCACAGGAAAAATAATATGAATAATCTTTTCTGAGTCACGGTTGTCCTTAAATAAAATCGGCTAAATGCTCGCCAACCCGCATTACTCTTATCTTGCATGCTATGACTTGCCACAAAAGCAACTTCTCTCCTCTACCAAAGAAGGTATTATAGGGATAAACGTCTGCGAGATGGAACTCTGCTTTAATCATAGCTCACAAGGGGTGCTTTGCGAACCGGGTAAAAACGAAAAGGAACCAAACTTTATTTATAAAGATAGTATCGATAGATAGATCGATCAGTCGAATATTAAGAGGTATAATTCAAATATAAACGCTTAATCAGCAATCAAATTCGGGATACATTCATGA
>WUQG02457976.1:2350-12532 GCA_011317285.2 Androctonus mauritanicus
TTGGTTCCTCTAACGATGACAGATTTTGTAATGCAAATTGGGCGGAGGATTGTTTAGTAATATGTAAGTTAAAGGTAGAGAAACGGTACATGAAGTCAGTAATATGTAAGTTATAAGTAGAGAAACGGTACATGAATAATGATATCTCCCTATGGGGTTGTTAAGTAATTGCTACAGTCAATAAATGGATAAATGGAAGTAAATGAAAAAAAGAAGCAAATTGATGATGTGTTAACACGATAGTCATTATGCATTATGATTTGTAATTTATTAAATTATAGTTGAAATGATATTACGAGGCATTAAATATTATTGAATAAAATATAAAAAAAAAGAAGAACGAAAGAATAGAGGCTTTCATTATAAAAAGTTGAATTTTTTTGTTTGACAAAAAAAAAAATCTAAAAAATCGTTGAGATAATTAAAAATTTTTAAAAATAAAAACGAAGAATTTTCATAGAAGAATAATTTTTTTTAATATAAAAGATATTCAGAACAAAAAAAATTGTTTGATATAAAACACTCAACCGACAAAATTGATTTACAAAAAAAATTTTTAATCAATTTAATTAAATAATAATTTTTTTTTTTTTTTTGTTAAAATATAACAATATCACCTTCTGCACACCCCCGCGTATTGAGAAGATATATTTAAAATGGAAGTGGAGCGCATAAAACAAGAAATCAGGCGATATTTTTTCTTTCTGGCACCGAATCTTGCCAGATTTATATTAGAAAAGTTATTACACTTGCTATCTCTGTGTGTTGTTATAACGATTAAAAGACTAATTCATTATTTAGCGATTTAATATTAGTTTATGTTCGGATATGTTCTACACGTTTAATGTTCGCGTTAAAAAAATAGAAGACGTTTATTGTTATATGAACTTTCGGAATTAGAAAAACAGAAAAAATAACTTACCTTTAGGATGGAAGTAAGTCAGATTAGCTGACACCAAAGCAGCTGTCAGTAGGAAGATCACCAAAACCTTATAGTGAAGCATCTCGCGACCTATATGAAACAAATAATTAGTTTAGAACTCGAAAGAAATTCTCTTCCTCCTCCGCCTCCATCGTTTTATGGCAGAACCGTGCCAATAGTTTGTAACTTTAAAACATCTCAATTATTCTTGGAGCCATTAACTCCTCTGGCGTAATTTCGGGAACGAGTACTTGACAGATTAAGAACTCAGAATGCTTTTGATTTTATAAAATATAAAAATAAAATGATATTTTTTGTGCATCAATAGCCACTTGGTTATAAGCTTGATGAAAGAAATATATTTCGGTTCCGAATTTGATCGTGTATTATCTTTCTGTACGTTCAGGAGAAGTAAATTTATTACTTTTGCTTGCAGTAGTGTATATTATAGCCATCTGTTCGTTGGAAAACTATATCACGTGTAACTCTTTTATATAAAGTAATCTAGGTTACTGAAGCGGAGCAGCTGTCAATAAATAAACTACTAGCTATATTAAGATACTAGGCATCTTTAATTAATTAATTAATTAATAAAAGTGAGTCACGTGTTCGAACTTGGCACATTTCCTTTTTCAAAACGGAATTAAGCTTAATTGTCATTCTTATTCTGCAGTGTGAATTATTGTCAATTAGACTAGTTATAAACATGAACATTATATTAAAATAGATCTTGGCGTAATCAGGTGATTGAAACCTATATTTAAATCGCAAAGCCAGACGTACGAAATGTTTCATTGAAACACTCGAACGAAATGGAACTTCCATATTATAGATTTTTAAAATACAATAGTTTTCGAACAGTTTTAGAGGAAAACACAGTTCGTCCTAGTGTTTGATTGATGTGAGAAACACTACATTTGTGCGTAACTTTCAAGGACGTTTCTGATCGATGAGCGAGTGCAATATTCCGAGAGCTTCCGTAAAAAGAATACAAATGTTGTAAAGCTAAGGACTGTCACGTGACCGGTTTCTAAAGGTCTAGGATCACGTGACAGTAAAGTATCAAATGTTTAGTTGATCTTTGGCATCCTTGAATATCAGATCCGTCCGATTTAAATTAGTGTAACGTATAGGAATAGTTGAAATTACATCCGCGTCGTCACGTGATCGGCTGCCGAGTGAGTCATCGTGCATAAGGCTCCTTTCACATAGCAAACAACAACGATCAAAGATGCGATCTCTGTTGCTTCGTCAAGATCGCTCATATGTTCATATTGTACTGTACTTGTTTCTGTTGCTCATTGTCATCCTGAAACGGTCGGTGTCGCTAGTCGTTCTGATCTTGATCAAGATTCAAGATTTAGTCGTTGTCGTTCTACTTCGACTAATCAGGAAGAAGCATTCTTATAAAGTAAAATGGAGAAATTTTGATTTCGGTCATACGAGAAAGACTTTGGCTGTACCATGCTTCTCGTAAAGATTATCTGGATTAACAGTTGTATAATTTTTTAGTCGAGGGACTAACGTTAGCACTAATGGATCCATATTTGCTGACTATTAAAACAAACATTTGCACATGCTCGATATAAATTATCGTAGAACTGATGTGAATAGCTAAGTGATAAATGAAAATAAGTAGTTGTCTTTAATCTTAGGTCATAGTCGGTGGTAGTGGGAAAGGAGCCTAAATTTCGAATTTTTCATTTCATTTCTTTTAATTATATCGGTTTGTTTAAATCATTCGAATTTTTAGTTCGCACGCAGATCACATACTCATTTTTACACGTGATACGCATTAAAAACTTAATTTTTGCAAATTTAAATCAATATTTAATTGTTTGTATGTTTCCACCTAGCAACGTGAAGTATTCATATTGTTAGATTGCGATATAAATAACATCACGTGTCTGTTTTAATTCGAAAATATCACAAGATTTCGTGTGTAAAAATACTTTTTATTTCTTATGTTTTTATCCCAAATGGTGCATGGTGACTATTTGTTTACAAAAGACACCAAACTAACGATTGCTTCAGAGTTTTTTTTTTTTTTTTATTTTTATTTTAAAGAGAGCTTAGGAGTGACAATCTGGTTGGAAAGAGCTAGTTAGGAATAGCATTTGCATAGCAAACCCACTGATTTTTGCTTAGATTATTAGTTTTATTTGGGGTACCTTTAGAGAAGCTGATGGAGATTGTGGGGTGGCTTAAGTTCCTAAACGACCTCTTGGCGCCGCCACCACGACAAACTCGTGATAAAATTGTAAATTAAATTTCCTTTCAGTTAACACGCGAATACCTTCTCAAATTAGAAAAACATAAAAACCTAATGGAAGTGAATTTTTAATTGGAAACATTAGCAGGTGATTTCAATTAGCGTACTATAATTAAACGATATTAGGTACAGAATCACAATGACTCGTTTTACTTTTCAGTCAACCAAATATAGGAGTTCGAGGAAGAAATAGAGAGCATTTTTTCATTTTATTTTTTCTTAATTTTTAATTTTGTATTTCCTTATTAAAATTATAATTTTTTGTCTACTAATCGTTACCGTTTCCTTTGCGTGACATTGTCATAAATATCGCATCAAATGGGCTGAATCACGTAATTATAAAATACGATAAACACATTATTTGTTTAGTAACCTCTACGCTTCTGTTAATCGCGTGATTTTTCAATTATATGATACGTAAATAGCTACGAAACTTGCATCCAGGACTGACATAACCTATTTAAAATCAGATTAGCAAAAAAAAAAAAAATTCGTAAACAATGTGATTGAACAAAATACTTGCCAAGTAGAAAAAAAAATAACAACAAATTATGCTATGTAATAGAGAGCAAGAGATTTTATCGTCTATAAATAAAAGAACTAAGTCAGGAATACCGAGTTATTTTTGAGTGAAAACAAAACAAAAAAAAAAAAATGGAATAAGTTCACTGTATTACGCCTACGTTCACGTGATACGAAACCAATTACAGTGCTGTAAGTATGATTCCTTGATGGAAAGACGACGTAACTATTACTATCACGTGACTCAAAGAAAACTCGATCTTGCGGTCAACATTTTTGCTACTGGGAGAAAGAAAATTGAACTATTGAGATCACGTGAGGCAAGAGCAGGTACGGCAAACAATCGATATGACCAGCTTTTTCACCTAGCACAATAAAAATCAATATTATCTTTTTTTTTTTCCCGCAGCAACACAGAGATTATTTATTATGACAGTTTTTATCGCAATAGATTTTATTAAGTCTACGATACCTGACGTTTTAAAGTCTGTATTAATATTAATGATTTCAAAAATGGATTTTGACACTCGTATGAATCGTTTACACTGCGTGAATGAATAGTTTATATTATTTTTTTTTTTTTTGCAATTTCATCTGTTTTCATAAGTCAATTTTCTCACAATTATTTTATAATTGCGCTTTTTTGTGTGTTTAAACGCTATTATGTAGGTCATTGCTATGTAACCAAAAGAAAATCCATTACTAAGTGCGTGACGACAAACAAGTTCATATTATTATAAGATAGGATGATGCAGTTGGCCGTAACATCCAATTCGTAGGCAGGAACACAGATCGCATTAATATTAATTTGCGCTATAGAAAGATCTAGTTCTGATATATTTACATAAAGACGTATAACATCACTGGTGGCATTCCAATTAAAAGTATCAAAATTCAGTTGACCATTTCGGGAAGCTCGTTATCGTGTTAACTCATAAAGTTCCACGCGTGGCCACATCTGATAATTAATTTAAAAGAAGAATTAGTAATGAAGGTCGTTAGGGATGGTATAAACGTTAAAACAAACAGTCATTCAATTTATCCGGCTCCTAACCGAATTTTGTGGTATCAACAGAAGGTCAAGCATTTAAAACTATATTTATAACTATCAGAATAACTTTTTGAATTCGGTACAATGCATGTTGCGTCATAATTGGCACAGTTGCACCTGTTGATAAAATGTCGACTGCTGATCGATTTTTAACTTTACGATTACGCACGGTTTGTTAATATCAATTCCTCTTTTTTTATTTAAAGAGTATAATTTGATCGAATTTAAATTACTAATAAACAACTCGACAAAAAAAGAGTTAAGTCCAAAAAAGGATTTTTTTTAATAGAAATTTTTATTCACTTTTGACGTTGTATAATATTTTAATAGCATTTTTTGAATGTAATAATATAAATAATATAAAATATTTGGATAATGAGAAAATTCTCCAGAGCTTACATTACTGTGTCATTAAAGTTGTAGCCATTTTTAGAGTGTAGCGCCTCCTGTAGATTTAATGTTTTTAGTGGAGCTACATTATTTTTTTTTTTTTTTCGTAATTTAGTATTTATTATCAGAAACGAAACCTCATAGATGTCTTATTAAACTTTTTCAATATAATATATTTGTATGAATAGGTTTAATGGTTCGACTGCAAAAAAGCACAGTACTGTATAGGCATTCGATTTAAACGAAATTTAAATCGAATGGGAATAATTAAATATTGAGACCCTCTAGTCTAGAGTAGTGATTATCAAACTGGAGGATATGGACTTCAAGTGAAACTTTAATCATTGGTTCGCGAAACATTAAAGCATTCGAAAATATTTTTAATCAGTAATTCAATGGAAATTTTTTATTAATATTAGTAAAAAATGTATATAATAAATAAATACTAATAGTTGGAACTCAATTTTTTTTAATTTTTTAATATGCCAAATTTGAAGAGTTAGGGAATTAAGGAAGTTTTTCATATTCAAATTTAGATCCCAATCGAAATTTGTATATGAAAAAGCTTAAACAGCCCTTTGATACCAAAACTTAAAATAGTAAAGAGACAAGCAATTCAATCCATGTGGAATTTTCTGTATTCTCCACATATCTAAAATGGCTGCGTGGTAAAGCATTCGCTTACCACTTTAGAGATTCCAGATTAAAATCCGTGTCCCACACCTCCAGTGTTTTCAGGATAGGTCCGGGCCGGCTATCGAAGCCCATCCTTCAACCTTCCGGCTGAATTACCATAAGTGTTGGCCAGCCTATGGTGGGCTCTAAAAGTGACCGCCGCAAGATATAGGATATCCCAAGTGTGATACGGCGGCTTAATTACTATAATCCACACAATCAATCGTCCAGTGAGATATGGAATAAAAAAAAATTTGAATAGCTCGAGTCTAGAGAATTAAATTGTTGAAAATGAATGGTATGGGTTCATAACGTTTAATGTTTTCTATCAAAGTGCTATTTCTTGTATAATCTATCACTTTGAATGAAATCATATATAGTACTGTATATGATTGGCTACATTAGTGAACCAATGGTATTAAAAATGATCGATGTGGGATCGATATTACTAATATAACAAGAGAAATAAATATCCACAGACGGTGAAGCAATATCTCATGTAAATATTATCTGATTTGGACAAGATTCGCATATATCATTTGGACCATTAGAGGATGAAGCCTATCGAAAATGATCTAAATTGTATTTACTATTACTATTATTATTATTAAATCGTTAATAATCGATTTTTATCGTTTTCAATTTTTGAAATCGAATAATGGAAATAGTCACGTGATACACTTTTCGCTCTTAATTAACTTGTTTCTAAGAACAATGGAAACATTATTGGACTCATAATTCTTTTTTGTTTAACAATTAATTAATTAAATAAGAAACGCATTATAAATATAAGAATTTACATAAACAGATATTTCTATACATTTCTAAAATAATTTAGAATTTATTCCGTTTTTTTTTTAAATGGTATCTAAAAAAACGAAGCCATATTAATGGATTACATATTTAGAATCAAGGCAACTTTTCGAGGTTTTTTTTTTATGTTACGAACAAAAGTCTACAGTACATTATTTATATCTTGTTTGTAACATAAACGGTACTGACTGGAAAACTGTACTTGATACATAGGCCATATGTTATTAGATTACACGTCAACATCTAAATTTTGCGCTGTACTAACAAGATTACATATTCACACTTTAATAAAACGATCGAATAAATATTTTCGCTCACATTTTTAACTGTAACATTCAAAGTTGGAGAATGATCGTCTTCAGATATTATTCCTTCAAGCAAATATATTCCACTTTAATATGAATGAATCTGCTCATAACACAATATTTGCGTTTCTATATATCTTTTAAAAGCGCTCTTTTAATGACATTCTAATAACGTTTAACCGTCTCTAGAGAAAGGAAAATTAATAAACGACAGTTTAAAATTCTTCATTTATTCAAAATATATTTAAATATATTTTATAACCTCTTTCAGTTTCGTAATACGTTTCTTGAAGGTGCAATGTCTGTTAGTAAATATTGACATCTTTGTACTTGTTGCTTTAGTTATTACCGAGTTGTAACAGGTGTAATTCTAACGGGGCTAATTTTTGAAATGAGTTCGTCTAATTTTGTGTAATTTAATAGATTGGCTTGTCAGCCGAAAGATAAATGGTTTCTTAATTAAATTACCAATATTTTTAAAGTTGTTATTTGCTTAATGGACGTTGCCGCTACTTCCTTACGCAATCTATAAACTATACTGCATTTTCAATAGTTTATGAATTTCTAAATATTCGAAAAAATAATTTTAAACACAGTATTTAATATCAAAATGTTTCTTTTAGATTTTATTAAACACTTAAGTGGAAAAAAATTTTTTTTAGTTAACGCAAGCTATATAAACTTACAGAATGACGCGAAGTTGTAGTCATTATAAGGAAAAATTTGAAATATTTCTTTAAAAATTCTATTTGAATTTAAAAAAATAATAATAAAGATGTAGATTTAATTATATCAGATGTTTACGGAAATACAACACATTAAGATTAAGTTTTCAGAATAGAATGAAACTATGCTTACATGAAACTATACATTTATGTGTTGAATACAAATGATATACAGGATATCTTAAAAATAGATGATCAAATTAAGTAAGATGATGGGAGAAGTCATTTTTAGAATTATTTAGAACAGAATTTTTTGCAACTAAATGATGGTTGTAAAATGTATTTTTTTAAACAACTATCACTTAGTTGCAAAAAAATTCTGTTCTGAATAATCCTAAAAATGACCTCTTCCATCACCTTACTTTATTTGATCGTCCACTTTTGAGGATCACTTCCTTAGCTCGTCCTCTTCTGGGACACCTTGTATAAAATATTATCAAAAATATATTTTAAAGAATAACTCATAAGTATTTTGGACTTAAATGTTTACTCTAAAATTAGATTTACGTATAAACTATACAAGTTAGAGCTTAGGGCCTTACGCTTCACTAAAAAATTAAATTCATCTAAAGGATCCTCTTAATTATTTTTAATTTAGGACCACAATATACATAAATCTAGTCCTAACTTTATATCTTACTGGAAACTTAAAATGAATATTTTTATATGGTTTCTTATGGCATTAGAGGAATTTAAACTGAAATTATTGTGAATTATTAATTCGTGCAGATTATCATTATAGTTGACAACATGCCAACTATTTTAATGAATAAAGTTACATCTCAATAAATCAAAACGTAATTTAAAAATCTTTTTATAAAAACTAATCAATATTTAAACATAAAGCACATAAATCTAATTAGGTTCCACCTAATTAGATTTATCGTGTAAAATAAAGTTTCTGTAAATTTTGTATAAAAATAGCATGCTAGAATCGAACTGTTTACAGTTTTCCATTCGACTTTCGGTCTGAATCTGTCATTTCTCTTGCTTTTTCAAACATCAAATTAATGTTTGACAAAACCAACAAAACAACTTAATCCCCGAGAAAATTACAATACGGTTGGAAAAAGGAAAATTAAAAATAGCTTTTATTTCAATTTAATAATAGTAAGTATAGGTTATAAATATTTCTAATGTAAAACTTTGTAGTCTAGACACTAACTTATTTTTTTTTTAAATGTAGAAATAATTATGGAAATATATAAAAATACAAGAAATCTATTATTTTAATTTGTAGTTATAGATTTACTTGTGTTATTTCTGAGAGAAAAATCTCGAAGAAAATTTTATAACAACCAATAAAAAAAACGTTCAATAAATATTTATGCTTTAAGGCGGATAATCACCGTAGCTTTTTGTATAAAATATTTTAGATTTTTTTTCTTTTATTCTTCTGATTTCATTTCTATTATAATAATGTTCTAAAGAATCTGTCATATTCTAAAATTTTTAAAGCCATTTTTATTTGCTTATTAAAAATGAATCTATTTTGTCCGACTTTTCTATTGCCTATCTTCTGTTTGGCTACAAAATAATCTTATCTCGAAAACCAAATTTCCTATAAGATTCAAGATCTGATTATTTAACCAAGATATACGAGAATAAATTTTGAAATTTCTACGTGATTCGTTTACAAGATTGAAGAAAATTTGAAATTTTAAAAATTCTACATCCTTCTATTTATTTTTCGCTTATGATGATAAATATTGAATCAACATGATTCAATATTTGTCAATATTGATAAATATTGATCAATTTAATATTTTTTTTATTATAAAATGTGAAGATAACGTTAATTACTTTAGATAAAAAAAATTATTCATATTTTGCTTATTGTTTTACAGTAGAATCCCGTTTATACGTTTCTCACTTCTACGTTTTTTGCACTTTTACGTTGTGTTTTGTACACTCTTTCGATTTTGCATGCAAAATCATCTCACTTGTACATTTTTCCATTTATATGTCTTCGCATTTGTACGCTATTGTTTTTATTCCCCCAGAATCGTTTCGTTGCACTTATACATCAAATCCAAGAAATCTTGGCCAAACTTTTCCGACAAAGGAACAATTCGTTATACTGTACACTACATTATCTTACGAAATAGAAAGTAGAATGAATACAAAAGTAAAACCAAAACCAGAACTTATTCCACCAGTTTTTCTACCGACGTTATGTAACGTTGTGATACACTTGAAGTAACACAACATTACATAAGATCAAAAAACATTAATGATGACAAAATGTGTACAGTAGTTGCGTATGAAGGCTCGATCTATGAATGTAGTATTGCATCCAGAAAACAAACTACAATTGATTCTTTCTTTATGCCAAAATAACTGCATTTGCCCATCATGGCTAAATTAAAGTTCTTAATTTTAAATTTTAGTGTATGGAAAAAACAAATGTAATACAGTATGTAGTTTAATTTTTTTAAATTTTAAGTTTTAATGTATTTTTTCAACATTTAAAGTTAAAATAAAAAGTTTCATTTTAACGTTAATCT
>WUQG02457987.1:0-12531 GCA_011317285.2 Androctonus mauritanicus
AACATTATGAAAATGCGAAAATTGGAGTATTTTGAGCACTTCACTCGATTTATCGAAATCGTGTATTTATAAAAAAATTATAATAAAAAAATGGTTTAATACCCCATATTTGGATACTACACTCTTTTTATTAACTATTAGGATCTGTTCAACACATTTTTTAAAATAAATGGGCTACATCTGGCCACCAAAATAAAGTCAATTTACTATAGTTTTGAATGTACATTCGTGAAAGGACCCCACCAATCGTGGCTTCACTTTTAAACGACGAGTGACGACGTATTTAAAATCTATGGGTTTTTCAATTGGGAAATGTATTTAATATGCACTTTTTAACATTGTTATCCAAATTTAATTCATTTTCCATTGGGGAAATTCAGTTTTTCAAAACATTACATTATTCTTGTTTATATATGATACTCGCAAATTTAATTTTAAAAGTAATGCATTAATTTTAATAAATGCATCTTAAGTCCTTTAAGAGATGTATTAACTTCATTTAAAATCGAAAATATATTTGCCAAATAGGCCATCAATTCAACCACATCTTATTATCTAATTCTGAATTACAATCAAGGTTACATTCATTTAAAAACATTTCTACTTCATCTTTTAACTCAAAAAAAATCGGCTCAAGATGTTTCCTTGCAATAATCATCTCACTTCTGTATATAAAAGCACGATTTTATGGTTGCTAGATAATTCATTGCATAACAAAGTAAATAATCTTGAATTTAATTATTTTTATTTGATGAAATTTATATTTTTTTAACGTCATTCAAAACATCCTTTAATGTTTTTGGTGTTCATTTCATCACAAATGCGTAGCGATGAAGACAAAAATGAGAATATTTAATGTGTGGGCTATTGC
Source organism: Androctonus mauritanicus (assembly GCA_011317285.2). Taxonomy (NCBI): domain Eukaryota; kingdom Metazoa; phylum Arthropoda; class Arachnida; order Scorpiones; family Buthidae; genus Androctonus; species Androctonus mauritanicus. The sequence goes on from WUQG02457987.1 coordinate 872, forward strand.
AATTATTTGCGATATTGCCCCTTTGTTTGAGCTCAATAATAATTTAGCTCCGTCTGCACAAATATGCAAACATAAATCCCGATTTATTTCATTTTCATTCATGTACTTATTAATAAACTCGAAAATTTTTTCTCTGATAGTTAACTCAACAAGAGATTTGCAAAGAAGCATATCTTCTTGGATTGCAGAATTAAAAATATAACGGACCAATACTATCAAAATAACCGAACCAGCGACATCAGTCAATTTCTCCAGTTGCATCATATGGGGAGAAGCAGTGCCTTTCAGAGAAAATGCGAAGCCTGGGGCAAGTAATATTTTTGAGGCCTTTTATGATTTAAAATAAAAATGTGGACAAGAAAGTAAAAACAATGCTATTTGATTTTAATAATTATCTTGATTATTAACGTTTAAAAATTCAACAACATGGCTCGTATAACGCGATTCCCTTTAACGCGGAACGTATCCCCCGCGTTTTAGGTAATTCGCTGTAGTAATCTTCGTATCAACTTTCTAGTTTAACAATCATCTTTAACTTTATCACTCACACTAACACAATAAAGAATGTCACATAATGTCTGAATATAATGCTCGTACTTACATTCAAAATGACAAAATTAACAAATATATAATATCAAGTGTACAAGAAAGCGAAAACATTGATAGAGAATTTAAAATTTTAACAAATACTGGAGCTCAAAAAGTATAAAAATATACAAATACATTTTTTCGTCGGCTGGATTGGCCGCGTGGAAACATTTCGGCTTTCCACTCTAGAGGACCAGGGTTCGAGTCTCGGGTCCCACCCTTGAAAATATTTATCATGTGGTCCGGGGCCGGCCCGTCGATCCTCGTCCTCCACAATCCGGCTGACCCTTCCGCAGGGGTGGAAAACCTGTGGAAGGGCTTGTTTCGCTCCGCCACTTAGTATTCTTAGTGAGTTACTGACAAGTGAGTGGAAAGTGGCGTTAAAAAAAGGCCAAGGTTTTCCAAAGGAAAGGTTGCCATATTATCCAACTGATTCTAATTTTAATCATATCGGAAATACCGTACTTACAGACATACGGATATGGCCGGTGGTCTACCCACAGAGGGGCCATCCGCCCGGGCACCAAGCCGAATAGAGTGCTAAGAGTGTAGAATATCATTACTATTTGTACAAAAATTTTTGTTTTATTTTCAGTACTTAAAAATTATTTATGAAAATATGTGTTGAAACTTAAAAGAAGATGTGTTTTGGGGGAGAGGGGGCCAAAAAATGCCGCCCAGGATATCGAAAATTCTGGGTAGGCTAATAGATATGGCTATATAACAGAGATACGATTTACTACTTAACGATTTTTTTTTGTTAGGTTCGACATGGGTAGTAGCCAAAAGCAAAACTGATAGTAAATTTTCATTAGTTAAGCGGTAGTGCTACCTGGTGGGCCTTTACATTTTTTTAAAATTATCTATTTAACCCGCATAAATAAGGTGGAACTAAAAAATGTTTATTATTACCATATGATGATTATTTTTGTTTAAAAATATTATTATGGAACCACTGTAAAAATAATATGTCATGGGAGAAATATTATTTGAAAATGCGTGGTTCAAAAGTACAAATAATATTTGGTGGATGGTGTGACTCGTTGAAATAACACACGGATCGAGGGAGGGCCGTCGTCTATAGCGACTTAGTGTCGACTTCCCGTGCCAATAAAAACGATTAAGAACCATTACGGTAAGACGTGTTTATTTAGCATTAATAATAAAATTAGAGATTTTTATGGAAAAGATTTTTAGTTCGTGCCGCTTTAAACTAAAATACGGAGAATATTATTTTTGCAAAGCCTAACTCAAATTAGTTTTTACTGGTAACGGTACTGTATTGGTCATTCGATGAGCGGTATGGTGGTGTCTGATAACTTTCGAACTAATCCATAAACTTTCACCAAATTCGGTATAATAACCAAATTGTTTAAGTCGACAGTCTTTTTAATTTCCTGTTGTTCAAAGAATTGTCTGTACATAGTCGGAGCTTTCACCTAAATATTTAAATTTAAAGCATAATTTCCAGTTTAATCTTTTATAGATTGAGATATTCTGCCGGTGATGGATCGACCCAAAAATTGAAGGATAGGCATCGACCAGCCTTCTCCAAAATTTGGAGGTGTGCCACCTGGATTTTCTCAGATAGTAAGCCAAGGCTTTACCATATGCCTGATAAAATATCACGCTTTTATAATTTAACCAACTTCAAATTTCTTATCTGTAAAGAAAAAACTTGATTATTTTTCTTCCGCAAATAGACGCTAGTAATTGGATGCCGGCGCCAATGGTGTAAACGTCTAATTATCGTTATTTTAATTTCTAAGCAGATTTATCTTTGACATTATCAAAAATTAGATTTCAAATGCTAACTAAATAATCTTCAAATGCTAACTAAATAATCTTCGAAAAGTAAGAAATTTTAATTCTTTCTTCAGCTTGTTTCTAAGTTGGTCGATTAAATTCGTTTTTTCTTCTTTGGTAAAGATGTTATTTCTTTCGTCAAAAGAAGGGAAGGTGCGGCTATTTTCATTGGACAAAAAATTTCTTTCCATTCCAAATTTTTGACCATCTTACTTTCGATTGGTCTTCTTTCTTTATTTTTGATGATTACTGTTGGGAATTGGGATATGAAAAACTTTTTGTATAGTTCTATTCTTTTTAAAAGAGTGTTCCACTTCCTTGCAGTTTTCTTCTAACCAAATGTTTTATCTCTTTTAGCTAGTTTTTGATTTCTCTGATTAGTCTGTTGTGTTCTTTTTGCCGCAACTTTGAAGTTAGGGTTTTTCTCTGATCACTTAAGCTAGGTCGCTACCATCAGAGTACACTCGGACCGTATTCGCTCGGAGACAAACTCGGAGCGAATACGGTCTCAATATATTCGGAGCGAGTTTTAAGTTCGTTTACACGTTCCAAGTGTACTCTGTCTATAGTCTGAGGTGAAATAGCGGATCTGGTGCTTGAAGGGATAGGTATTGTGACTGATATGTTATTGAACCAACTGGACAGCCACATTAATAAACACGATAGACGGAAAAAGAGGAAATTATGGACTCAAGAATGGATCAGCTCCATAACTTCCTCTTAATAATTGCTCAGCGTGAGCAATTAGGTGCCTCTTCGAATTTTTGCCTGAGATGGAAAATGAAAATAAAATACATTCAAAAATCAGCTACGATTGATTAATATTGAGTTTGATAAACTTTTGAAACGCGTTAATTCTAAAGTTCAATCATTTGACACAAACATGAGAGTCGCTCCGGTTAGCCTTAGACCATCGTTTTTTACTGCTTTCTGCCATCTTGAAACTTCCAATAAGTTGCCACTCGGTCGAAGTATTTTGGTTGCCGTTTGAGTTTACTCGACTGGGCTGAAGCGGTCCGAGTAGCGTCCGAATGGGTGCGCGCGCGTGGTCCGAGTCAACACGGTCCGAGTGTACTCTGATCGTGTCAACCTAGTTTTAGTTTTTCTTGAGAAATCCATTTTTTTCTCTCTCATTTAATCTTAAAGCCAGTTGAATTTTCTGCTGATTTTATTATAATTTCTTTTAATTTTTCCCAATATATTTCAATATTTAAATTCTCTTCTGGCAGCTCTCTAGTCATCTCTCTTAGTTCTCGTTAATTCTCGTTAGTCTAATAAGAACTAAAGAAGAAAGATTTGGAAAGGTTTCTTAGTTCGTTTGACGTCGAACCCAGCTTGATGCGTAAATTTGGACGATGGTGAGTGAGTCGATTTTATTTTGAATGATTATTTTTGAGATAGGTGTATAAGACGAGTGTTTTGTAAACCTCGAGTTTAAGTATAAATCTGGTGTTCTCCCTGCCTTAAATCATGATTTATTGTCCATGTTGGAATTCATCCTTACTGCTCCATCTTGTTTCGCTGAGTGCCATCGCTTCTAATTTGTAATTTTTAAACCCAGGTAATAAATGCTTAGGATTACAATTTGGTTCACTATAAGATGCTGACATTGTATGTCCTAAGTCAATTTGTTTTCATATCTGTTCCAGTAACATACTTTTTAGTCTGGCCTATCTTGGTTCGTCAATAGAGGGTGTAGCTCCGGTTTGACCGGGAGACTATCGAGACTGTTTTTTTCCTCGAATCCATTCATTTTGAGTGGTTGAGTGCAACCACCACTCTTTGACGTTATTTAGCCATCCTTTTACCGGCAGGCAGAGGCGGAGGCTGGATATATTCGTGCCTCTTCCCACAGAGGAAAGCATTAGTTATTAAGTTCCAAAATTATATTTTAATTAAAAATTAAGAAATAAATAAAATGGTGCAGATGGAGGTGCAGGATTTTATGACATTCGGAGATATTAAGTTCATATTAATAATCTAATTTTTAATTCACTTCTCAATAGTCATATCGTCTAATACGTTTTTTAAGTATCAGTTTAATTGTTAGTTCAATTACAAGGCAGTCATTCTGTCGTAATATCTATTTTTAAGTTTGTTATATAAAATAACTAGATATTATCCACTCGTATAAATAACGGAAATTGTGTGTGTTAATTAAACCTGGAGTATCACTCGAAAAACTCCCAACTTGTTTAGGGAATCTTTAGAAGGTTATCATTATTAGAGTCCCTAAGACACAGTAGCGCATTCCTTGGCGCCACCAGATGCCGTCAAAAATCGACCATAGATAGGGAGTTATCACGGCCTTCATAGGCTTGCTGGTTATTTTTTAAGAACACGCCTGGTTGTAGTTCTGAAAAATTGTTCTAATCGAACAGAAAAGGGTGGTAGACTCTTTCCTTGGCCGCCAGGTAAAAGAAATGAAAGAAAGAAGTGATTACAAAATATTGGAAGGAAAACTTTTCCAAATTTCATCTTCGTTTACCAGATAGCAATCGCTGTATTTAAATATTAAAAAATATTTCTTTTCCAATTTTTAAATAGAAAAGAAATATTTTTAGTATTATGGTTTACTTTCCATAAAGTTACTGGTGATTATCGATGGGCGGGTGGATATAAAATGGCGGCCGAATGCATTATTCTAATCACCATCTATGTCTAATCATTATTAGGTTACCAGGCCACCCGTGGATATTTGTCATTTTACAAGATCAATAATTTTAATTTTTAAATTATTACTGTAATAACGAAAAAAACAAATTAAATCTTTTTAATGATACTGTAGTCTATTTATCGGCATCGGTATAATGATTAGATAGCCAAAGGAATATCCGTAGGACCTACAAAATATAAATTTTTCATTACTTTTTGGCATTTGATGTTTTTAACTGGCTTAATTGAGACGAATAGCCATAGATTAAATTTAGTCTATCTCGATTTTGGCGTAATTTCCTAATTTTTAACGAGATCATCTTCCGAAAATGAACGATATTTCTTTAATAAGCTTATTATCTCAACTTTTTCACTGTTTGCCATTAGCATCAGATAAGTTAGTATTGAGTCACTCGAACTTTCGAATCTATATTTATTGATCTTATATCAATGCCATTAACTAATTTGCTCATGGAGTGAAATTATACCTTAATAAATCTCATTCTGCGGTTTTCCACCTTACGGATCAAAGCCAGGTACAGTATTCTTAAAAAAATTTCCCATATTTTTAATAGTGTACTTTAAATTGAAATTTATATTAACTCGTTTGTTTATTAAAATATGAAATTGTTTATATAAACTATTTATTATTTTATTTAACCAGAAAGTTCCACTAAAAATATTCGGTATGGCGTCTTCTGTCTGGATGAAAATTCTGGGAATATGTTTGCTAACATACGTGATTTTTACGTATTCTCCATTAAAATTAGACTTCAGACCTAATCCGTACAAGTAAGAGTTAATTTTTTTATTATTATTTATTTAAAAAATATTTATTTTAATAAATCGCGTAATCCGTAAAAATATATAAGCTAATGCTTTAATAAATAAGAAAAGCCAGAAAAATATCCTTGTACTGGTGATGGAATATGTCGATAGCTTTAAATCCGTCTGTTGCCCTGTCTACAGCCAAATTGATTCCCCCGCAACTTATAGACAAATAAATAAATACTCTAAAGGTGATCCAGTTTTCATTTTGTCTGTGTTTATATTTTGAATAATTTTCTGTTTACGATATTTTGTTTATTTTTTAATGTATTTTAGTGATAGTAGTGGCCAAAATGACTGCACGGACACACAAAATATGAGATTTGGTGATTTTCTTACCCTGTAAGTTATTTCGATAATGTTTCTTCGAGTGAAACTTATTATTAACATAATTAAGCTAGCCAGCTAATGGGATAATATTTTCTGTTCCGCTTATAATCCCCAGAAATATCATTTCATTAAATTATTCGTGGTCAAGTACAACCAAAGATATTTTTACACATAATTCCTTAATGCTTATCAAATTGACAACCTATATGGTATAAAAGTTGATGTAATACACTCTGTGGCCAAAATAAAAGACGTAGGAAACAGAGCGATAATTGCCAAAAAAATGCCTTTCAACTAAATATACAAAAGGTTAAAATTTAATGGGCAAGGAAGCGTTTCTAGAGCTGATAAGAAGAGCGGCCTATTTTACTATTTTGTTACGTTAAGTAATGTATGAAGAAGCCTGTGCCACCTATCCCATAGCCATATAAACCACTGATCGAATTTCAGACAGTAAACCTGCATCGATTTTTTTACAATTCTGTTGTTGCTGCTATTGAAGTATACTGGATAGAAATGTATGGAGTTATGACCAAAACTGTAATTTTTTTCCAATGATACGCTTATAATAATATCGAAGAATGTTTTTTTTAATGCGATTAATATTTCGATTTTCTCGTATTACCAGAATACTGAACTGTATTTCAATTTAAAGAAATGAAGAAAAATCTGTATGTGTTGATAGAAGAAAGCTGATTTTTCTCAATGATTTCACCAGTCGCTATTTGCTTTCTTAATGAATGCTACTCGACTCTAATTAAAATCTAGGAATGTAGTTTTTAAACAACAAGATTAGTCGACAATTCACCGGATTTATCCATCGAAAATCTTTATTAAATCTTTCGTTATACAGACAATTGACTTCTTTTAAATTACACCTAACAAAACGATTTAATATAGGCACGAATTTTATCAAACATTAAAATTTAAGAAATAACACAAAATTATTATTCTTTTATAAAATATTATGAAACATACAGTATCTGTAAATAAAACACTAAACGAGTCTAGCCAGGAAAAAATTTTAATTAAAACCTATTTTTTAAAAAACTGTTAAAATTTATATTTTTTAAGTTTGGTTATAATTTGATAACCCATATAGTTCTTAATAATGCTTATAGACTTCATTCAAAATCTACTGTATTTATCTGCCATAAAAACCAGCCGTGTACCTACATTCATTAGCGGATTTGGCCTTCAGGGGGCCCTATTCAAATAATTTTTTTTTTTTTTTAGAAAAATAGGCACAAAATCGAAAAATAATAACTTTTTTTTTATCATTTAACATTATATAAAGCTTGTATCGAATAATGTTAAATTATTCTGCCCAGGACAAAGTCCGCCATTGCCCATATAAATTTTTAGAATTTATTCTTCCGCTGACCATTCTTCCTATTTTAAAATGTATCATTAAATGTTAAGCCAAGAAGCGCATTCATACAATTTCATGTTTTTTATTAAAATTTCTGAAAAGGCAACGGATATTCTTCAAACCAGCCATTCCAAATTATGTCCAGTTTATTGCTGATATAGCGGCGTATATGTCATGATCCTCTGGTCGTATCTGACTTAATGCGAATGAAAGCCTTCGTCGATTTGTAGACATAAAAATTATTATTTTGGCGGGAGTAAGATGGGGAAGTTGGATAGGTTTATTTACGCAGTTTATATTCGAGTGGTATAGCAAATGTTCATGTATTGGAAAACATCCGATACAGTAGAGGCGCCGAGAAATTAGGCGGATCCATTGTGCTAGTATTTAAAAATGATTCTTTTCGGTAGATATTTTCCTAAATGATGACAAATATTCTAAATTCTCGGTACGGTAATCAGCTTAATTAGATATATTGAGTAAATACAATTTTCATTTTCGTTTTAAAATTATTCTTGAACTTATAATTATTTTTTATAACAATGCGAAGTAAACCTATTGCATTATGTCATTTTTCCTTCGTTCCTATTCTATACATAGCTTTGGCCACTTATCTACTGTTGTACGCTTAATTTAATTCTGTAATTTCTCATTAGTTTGAATTTTTGTAATCATCATTAGTCTTTTTACGTTTTTCGTATGGTTTGAAATATCCACCCTTATATAATAATCGAATTGTTTGCTTTTTTACTCCTCTTTCCAATCAGTGACGTTACTAATGGGCCAGGCCAGTTCCAATCAGAGACTGCACCCACACCGGTGGTGAAGGACGGGGATCACTGGGCCGGACCGGAAAATCTTTTCAGGAGAAGCCGGACCCGGGTCTTTCTGCGGGCACGCCAACGCGTTTTCGTGTTAGTTGATTTTCCCTAATTTTATTCAATGCTACCAGCCATGCATTGAATAAAAGTGCATTGAACCGATGACACGATATACAGCCAATTCGAATCGACATTTTTAAAGTGGCATATTTTAATTTCGATCTATTTACGACTAAATTCTTTTCATTTCTACAAGTCTCCTGTCATAAATTTGGTGGAAACTCTTCCGCTGTGTTTCTTCCTTAATTTGGTTTTGATTATATAGGCTGGCGTGCGGGAGTGGGAGATTTTAAAAATGCCGTAATGCTCAATAATAATACATTTATTGGTACATAACTCTGGACAGAAAAGGATACGTGTATGCCATTTACAAAAAAACAAAAACAACTGACGTTTTGAAAATAACCTCTAAATGGCGCGGCCTCTCTCCCTGAGGTAACATTCCTCAGGGAGAGAGGAATGTTACCTCATTTCATGCGGGAATGGACGTTTCAGCCAACGTTCGTCGATTGTCGACGTGGCTATCTTTCGATGCGTGGATTACCCGCAGCTTATATGGATGCAGTTTTAAATCTTCACGCAATATTCTACCCCAACTCCGACGCCATAATCGTAATGATGTGGCGTGTGGTGGCTCAGAACGTTGCGGACTTGGCTGGATGGCGTGATTTAAGTGTTAGGATAGTCTATGAAATTCGAACCATTTTTCTCGGTCCTACATGTCTCGAGTTCAATATTGAACCGGTTGCCTCAAATCTTTCCACCCACTTTTTCACAGCCTGGGCCCACGGAACTATATCACGACGGCGCAGTCGAAAATGAGGCCGCGCAGCTTGGCAACAGTCATTGTTTTTGTAATACGCTTTCATCGCCAAAGCGCGCTGTTCCCTCGACCACCGCTCATAGCAACCGAAATGGTCTACGCTACATTCTCGTGGACTCACAGTCTGACCAAATTTAACCATGACCCGGTACTACGCGATTCAAAATCGCCCACTCCCGCGCGCCAACCTGTATAATTTGATATCGTATTTATACAAATTTAAACAATTCCTTTTATCATTCAAACAATTTATGGCTAAAAAAGATCCGGGCCGACTGAATTGTTTAGTTAAACAACACTCTTACTGCGATAAAAATTGCATTGTCGTGCCTGAGAAGGGAGAAACGTCCCTGTGACCAACATTCTAAATGTCAACAAAAACACTGATTGGCTAAATGTTTTTGTTTACAGAGTTATATCTTTTAAATTGTTATTCCTAATGGCTCTTTTTTTGGTTATTACGATGATTTTTCGAAGAATATGAGATTTTTAAGTTAGTTAATGGGTAGTTTGATTTAAGAATTTTTTTTTTACAATGCGATGTATAAATTAGCCTTAATTTATATAGGAAATTGCGTATAAAGTTCCGAATGCTAATAACAATCGGATTTCTTTTAAGATGTTTAGAAAAGAATCGGCTATATTTAAATCAATACGATTTTTCAATATCTCCCAAATTTTGTTCCAGGCGCTTAGGTTGTTTCCGGTTGCATATAAATGTCGCTTTAGTATCTCATTTTTAGAAATAATGGGCTTTAAACTATACAAACTTTAATTATTTTTGTTGTACGCTTACTTACTGGCCATTTAAAATAGGAAAAGAAAATTTTGGATAGATGTTTTGGTAAGAATCTACCGGCCAACTGTATCGGGTAGAGGCGAGGCCCGCGTGGGCCAGGCCATTCACATAATAAAATCGTTATGGTGATGATCAATATTTGTATTCAAAATTAGGCAATTAGGTATTATAGACGTTCGTAATTAGCAAACATTTAATTAAAGTTTGACTAATAAAGTCGGTAGTGGCTGACGAGGTCGGGCTAAGGCGGCCACCAGCCAGCGGCGGAAGCTATTTTGAGAATGAGAAATAATTTTTAAAAATTCTTCTCCGCTGGCCGTCACCGCACCAAATCGCTATTTTTTATACAAAAACGGGATAGGCCACCAGGCGGGTAATTAGTTTTTAGCCAGCTGCCGAAAGCCCAGTTGCTTTAAAAGGTAGAAAATAAGCGAAAAAGAAAACAGTTGTGTCCGAATTGGTACACCTCACCGGTACAAGGAAAAAAGTGTTTAGCACCATCTGAATTTTCTCATTTCAGAGAAATAATATAACAATTAGTTTATCTGTAATAAAAGTAACCCAGAGAACATATCAAATCTTTAATATTAAAAAAAACTAAATCAATTAATATTTGTAGTTGATGAATTATTTTTACATTAATAGCGTCTCTCTTCCCCGAGAATTCGAAGGACCATTAAGTGAAAACAGCCATTTAAGTCGCGCCGAACGTCTCTTCGAAGGACAGATAGCCAAACCAGAATCGTTAGCTGTTTTAGACGGTATGTAATAAATGATTGTTTACCTAACCTTTAAGTGGCCAAAATTTGGCCGCAGACTCTAACTGATCGTAATAATGGCGGTAGTGACAAAATGCGAATTAGCGGGCGGACTAATTATGCCAAATTTTCACTGTTTTGTTAAATGTATGAAAATCTTATTTTTCGGCTAGGTGTGTATTTTCTAACGCCCGAGAAAAATTCATCTATAATTTACTGATTTTTTAATCAGTTTTTAAGTACTATCATATCTCCGTATCAAAATTATGTAAATAAACACCGCGGAATTTCATTGGGCGGTAAAGCTGGTTCCCGAGTTAAAACCCCTTTCTCCCGTTTTTTCGAGTGATTTTATTAGGCGGGCCGGTCCCAGGACATTGGCTGGAGGGAGGCCATCGAATCTGACCCACAGAGCGTCCGATATAATTTTTCGATGTCCAAGAATTCTAGATCTTAAATAATGTAAAATTTTACTTGGTATTCTAATCTTTTTTATATTCTCTGATATGTTTATTATTTTTATTGTATTAATTTCTATCCTAGGAAAGATATTATTGTTTTACAAAATTTTTTTAAAATTAATATGCAAATTATGATCACGAACAGAATCACAAAATTAACAATTAATCTATTTGTTTAAATAATTAATAATAACAAAATAATTTTTTCTTTAAAGACAAAGATTGAAAGTGTAGTTACGTATATATATACAGTATATATATATATATACAGGGTGTTTCAGGAATGGTGTGCCAAACTTCACAGGCTGGTAGATGAGACCATTCTAAGCAAAAAAGCTAGAGAAACGTTTTTCGATTTG
>WUQG02457998.1:0-12530 GCA_011317285.2 Androctonus mauritanicus
TTAAGAAAAAACATTTATTGCATAAACAAATACCGTGTTTATTTACAATATATATTACTATATAACATAAAAAGCAATATTTAAATTTTAATGGCTAGGTTGTTGTTGTTGTTTATTCATAATAATTCTATTAAAACGAGGCTCTCTCGCACCCCAGGTTAAGAACCACTGCTATATATGAAGCCTCTTAAAACCCGAGGCAAGGTACGCCCACGTGTTAAAACGTCACTGGATATTACATATTTGTATAATGATCTAGATATTTTTTTTTATATAGCGGCTTAAATATCGTAAAAGAATTCAACAAAATTAATTATTAAAAAGTGTTTTCTTTTTATTTGAAGTAATTCGCGCAATGAATCTCCCCAGCAAATTGTCAATCGATTTTATGCAAGTGATAACCGCTCATTTATAATTTATTCACGATAAGGATATAACATAATAAGAACGATAAATCATTATAATTATTATGTATTTGAAAAGCTCTAATTTTATTTATTTAAACTTGAAAAAGAAAATCGAATTATTATTATTATTATTATTATTAAAGTAACATAAAAGAAAATATTATTTTTAACGTTTCAAGTTAGAAATTTTTAAAAATGCATGTTTTACATAATTCCGACTATGTCGATCTAATTATTTGCGGCATTATAATATTGTACTATATAGGGATTACTTCTAGTTATTTATGTAAAATCATTACACGAGTTGACCTTGAATAGAAGTAAATCAATTCAGTTTTGAAGAAAAACTGAAAGATGTTAATTTAAAAATAATATTTTTAGTGTTTTATTTTATTCTAACAATAACAATCTTATCTTTTACAGCAAAATAGTTTTAAAACAAACTGCTTAAATTACTATACACAAATAGCTGTTTGATAGAGTGCATTGTACAAAAAGTAAAATTTTCAATAAATTATATCTACAACGCAAGTACAAATAATCTTTGCTACACATACAAAAAAAGCGTTTTAACTTCTCAAAAGTGAATTAAATCTTAAACGGTATATAAAAGCCTTTTAATACATCAAAATCTACCTCGCCAAGCGTCTACTTTTTGTTAACCTTTACGGAGTTAAATCGATTCGGATGTAGTCTAAAAGAAATCACATTCCCTTTTTAGCTTAACAAAAACAACCTCTAAAGTATTTTCTTTCAAAATATTGTAATTTTTGAAATGTCTACAGTCTTTTTGATTCTAGCAAATCATTTTAAAGTTCTTCCTGAGAAAATTTTCTTTCGGAATATTTATTTAAACAGAAAAAAGAAAAAAAAAATACTGTACAATCAACTAATTTTCTTTATTTAAAATAACTGAAGTGAATAAATAATAAGCGTATAACACATTACAATATTAAAAAAAATACAGTAGCTTACATTAATCAATTTTTATGGTTTCGTGACAATTCTATATTTGTTAATATATTAAAACAAGAAAGATTTTTGAATTGTACCATGATACCACGCTAGTATTATTAGGTTTGTAAACGAGAAAGAAAATTTAAAGAATTTTATCAATAAAACTGCAATTCTGTTTCATAATCTAAACAATGATTAAATAAATAAATTAATGCTTTGAAGAATTTCATCAATCGGTAATGGAGTCGTCGTATTATTTAATAGGCACTTGTCAGTAAATCTGTTTAAATCGGATAATTTCACACATATTGCCTTTAAATTATCCATGAAATATTTGAACGAGGTACAGATACAACTTAGCCAATATATTAAATCCGGTCGATATTTGTGTGTTATATCTAAAAGGAATAAAATTTATCTTAAAATGTAGACTAAAAAGCTGCTGTTTTGTAAAATATTTAACCGATTTAAATTATTTTTTTTGAGCAAAGAAAAATTTTATTTTGATAATATATAACAGTGGTTCTTTTAATTTTTTCAGAGTCCGGTGAACACTTAATTATAATAAAATTTTAAGGAATAAAATTAACATTATTTATATAGGATTATGCAACATTAAAACTAACAATGAGAGGATGCATGCGGTTCTTAACATATATTTTATTAAACTTTATAAGTTACATATATTTCATAATTTCGGAGAACACCGGTTAAAAACCACTGATGTATAAACACGCGCGATTTGTCACGTGATAAATGTAAATTTATTCTACGACCTTCATGCGTTACGGATACACAACACACAAAACAATCGACCATGCCTGAATGATAAAATGCTTTCATTTTAAAGACTACAATCTTTTACTTTCAAAACTATTTTTAAATAAATCAAATGCATGTTTAATAAATTCATTCAAATAAATGACGCGTCGTCTATTTTTGTTTTTATTTTTAAATTTGTTTATTCAATTACATAAGAAATAACTATATATGTGAATTCTGAAACAACAGAATATATGCATAATATTAATTTAAAAAAAAATTTTTTAACAAATGTGTGCCGTTTATTACCAGTGTATTGTTTATTCAGATATAATACTGTACTGTAATTGTAAAGAAATCTTATGGAACAATTTTTATCATCATCATTCCAGCATATTTCTTAATTATAATTCATTATTTCATGCAATCTATAAATACGGTAATATACTTCATTAAATAAATAAATAATTACTGTATTGTACTTCAATACACATACCTCAGCTTATAAACATCAAAATTATTTCATTTCTACAAAAATAATATAGAAACCTATTACTGCTACATTTTATATGACACAAATAACAAACCGCCTAATCATCTCTCACATGCAAATCCAAATTAATTATTTCATAGATATCAGTAAGATAATTATTTCACTATTCATATATATAAAAAGTATAACTTATCATAAATGCAGACAATATAAAATAATATTAAATATTATACACTAAACAATTACGGTATTATTCTATTAATTTAATAATATTTTTAGTTATTATATTTTTAGTATAATAAATATTATCTTCTTTAGAAATGTTTTAGTTTAGTTTAGTTTAGTTTGAAGTGATTCAGAAAAAATTTACAAATTCAAGTAATTATCGTTTCTCATACATACGAAAAAATATATATATGAATAATTTATACACAAAATAAATAATAATTATAAGTTTATACACCTGAGCATTTAGGGATTAGTGCGAAATAATTTAGGTAAACTGTAATTACAAATAATTTAGATCAATTTATTTAAATTTAAGAAGTAAAAAAGAATCGATATAATACAGTATTTAAAAATGTTCATGCTATACAACTGAGAACTGATTTAATTAAAACCTCATACAGTTAATTATAATTTAACTGAATAATAATTAAATATAATATTTATTAAATTTCTGTATTTAGGAATACTATTACTTATAGTAATCGGTTATTTCTGCAGTTATTTATTTTCTGTAATTTTTCATTTTTTTTTTTTTTTTTTACATTTCTCTCATCGAGTCGAAATGATCATTTATGAATAAATAACAAAAAGGAAGTAATAAATATAATGCAAGATGACCTCATTTGTGAATGTCTAGCTTATTCTATTGATCAAATGTAAAACTTCAGATTTAAACCGTAAAATAAGTGTGAAATGAAGTATGAAAATATAAAAACATATATCTTACTCAAACAAAATTTATCTTCTGAAAAATATTCATTTTAAATCGATATTACTACTAATTAATAATTTTTCAACTAATGTAATTTTTGGTTACATTATTGTATTCGAATTTTTCTTCAAGGAAATTATCTAGTAATTTTCAGAAGAATACACTGAATTTTTGAATAAATAAAATTTCTCTTCTAAATAATTCTAATTTTATGCTGATACTGCTACTAATTAATAATTTTCAAACTAAATACTGTACAAATCATATACAGTACAATATTTAGATTATATTGTTTCCTTCAAGAAAACGAGGAATATCCGCTCTTTAATAGAAACTAAAGAGAGACTAACAATAGGATGTTTAATAAAATCTGAACAAAATTTATTTTTAAAGAGTACAATTTCCGATTTGTTGAAAATAAAATTTCTTCTATTTTTTGGATGAATCATCAGTTCCACAGATTTTAGTAAAAAAAACTAATTAATAATTATACATAATATTTTTAGGATAAAAATTAATAATTTTTTAAAAATTTATTTCTGTAAAGTATCTGAACTAATATAATGTCCAAAAAATATCAAAATATATTATTAACAAATTGAAAACTAATATTTAATTAACAAGTTTAATAAAATATCTGGTAATTTGTCTAATATGTGGCTATCGAAAACTGTTTTGTTTTTTTTTTTTTTTGTCTTGAAAGATAACTCAAAACCTACAAATATACCGCTTATCCATTTCAATTTTAAATGTATTTTTGTGTTCAAAAATTGCATCAGATTATCAAATTCATATAGGATTAGTCTTCAACGAAATATCTAAATATTTTTCTTACGATTATAAAAATGATATATTTTTTATATATATACACACACTAAATATAAGTTTATATATATATATATATAAGCATGAGAGTTTTCTTAATCTAAATAATAGTTAATTTAGAAAATAATTTTTGTTAACTGCTAATGATGATAAACTCAATTTTCAGATATAACAAAAAAACATCCTATAATTTTTTAATTACGATGAGTACAAGCGGAGTGAACAATTTAAGAAAATATAACTTTCCGAAGGAGTATTTCAGTTGAGACGCTCGATAAATGTTAACCTATTATTGTAAAAAGGAATTTTATGTTCATTCAGTAATGCAGTACAGTATTTATCTAATGCAGGGCTTCTCAAACTTTTCCACTTGGCGACCCCTTTTACCTGAGAAAATATTTTCGTGATCCTGGTTATAAAGGTATATAAATTCGGAATACGAATTAAAACATTTGCTAAAATTTCTGCAATCCCCAAATTTAGTTACGCGACCCCCATATGGGGTCACGGCCTTTGAGATTGATCTAATGTAACGTATATGAATTATAAAAAGAACTAAAATGAAAAAAAGTTAATAATTTTAAATTATTGTATTTAACGCGTTTAAAATGATTATGAAATTTCGTTCATTTTCAATTATGCAATTTTAAAACAGTACAATTAATACTTCGTAAACGTCACGTCGTGAAATACAAGAACTAAATTTAAAGTTCAACAGAATCATTTTATGTCTAGATAACCATATTAGGAGAGCAAGTTAATAATTCTTAGTAAGCTGTAATCCATAAATCCTGTCTGCATAATCAAATAGTAACTGCATAATAAGATTGATATATAAGCCTATTAACTTTGGTAACCGTAGTATTATTAATAAAACAAAATATGAAAAAACAAAGTTTACAATGACCATCGTTACTACGACGTCCAATAATTACATTTTATATAACAAAAAAAAAAAATCATTTGGTTGTTTCGTAATAAAAAAGAAAACCTGATATCTTATCATCAATTATGAAGAAAATACATATCATATCGTAAACAAAACACAATCTAGTAATTTTATTTTCAAAATTATACGTATTGATTTCTATATTAATAAATAAACATTTCGAATTCACATTTCTACAACGTAATCTCAATTAAACGGAAACAAACTGGGCATTTTTATTGAATAAAAGGAAACAACAAGGACGTTGAACTTGTTGAAAATGAATAGCTGTAAATTTATAACTATTGATACAACAGTGAACAATTACTGTTATTTGGAACAATCTTCCAGCAATGTATGAACAGAAGTTAAATTGATTATACGCGACTGTGAATATAAATGCATTTAATATTGCATGCCTTTTCTGTATAATAATAATATATGTATAACATTTAAATAAATACACGCACATATTATAATTTGTAAAATTTATTCGTGTGATTTTTAAGAATTGAAGCAATCGTCTGAAACCCAGAATTGATTTTTATGCCAAAAATTTGTATAAAATAAATTGAATAGTGCCATGTTCGTAGACAAATTCCATCGATTTTCCCCTTTGGTGTTCTGGAAGCAGAGTGGAGAACATTTTCTCTTTAACTTCTTATAAAAAATAAGTCAATGCTTCATAGTGAAATATGAGAATTATAAAAAAAATTATTAATCATAGGATTTCCATATACACTATTTGAAATTCTCCTTGAATTTTAACACATTTTTTTTATAATTATTTATTTATTTTTATATAAAAGATATTAAAGTTATTGATTTATAAAAATTTATATATATAAAGTAATTATTAATCTGCTATAATAATTTTTGAATGAATTCTATAAATGTAAATAAATATTTATGACTAAATTTACGATTTATTATTAATTATTAGCCCAATTACAGAAATAATATCCATTTTGAATATTTTAAAATAAATAATATGAATATATGTCACTATATAATTAAGAGAAAATTAAAATAAAACTAAAAAAATTAGAATTTATGTTTTATTAAATTATTATATGAAATAGATAAAAGCATTTAGCCTATTTTCCGAAAGAAAAGGAGGCTTACGAGATCATCGTTCTATATGTTCCCCATTACTAATTTTTAAACTAATTATTGCAGTATATTTTCATGAAATTCGATGGCGACATTCTATTTTTAAATATCACCAAACACTTATCAAAATTTTCTAGCAGCAATCATTTAAATATAGCGGATGTTCAAACTTCTGAGATAGTCTCTTAATATATCGTAAGCTATCCATGAAATTTAGTATGATCGTCATTCCATTAATTATGACCTCAATGATATATCAATTAACCCGATATCTGAAACTGGTAGGATTGCACAGAGAGTAAAGCCCGGAAAAAATGGTATCGATCGATAGGAGAGTCGAACACACAAAATACTGTATCCCTAATGAATTAGGGGTCAAAGACCAAAAGTTAACGAGATATAGAGGCTGAAAGTTTCACAGTGATACTGTGTTTCTCTTCGCTACAGTGTGGAGCGCGACGCGTCCCGTTCCCGTGCTATGCTACCTAGACGCGTGTATATCTTGTTAACCTTTGATCTTTGACCTCTAGTTCATTAGGGATATTTTGTGTGTCTCGACTCTCCTATCGATCGATACCATTTTTTCCAGGCTTTGCAATGTATGCAATCTTACCCTGAAACTAATCTGTCGTTTTCATTGTTGACAACAGATGACGCTAAGTATTAAAGCGAGGGGCAACAATACGGATTACCTGCATCATCTCTACGCAAGTTTTAGAACGGAATATATTTACAATATTATTTATATAATTTAATGTATAAATTAAGTGCATTGAAGATTCTGATGACATATTTTATTCATTAACTTTAATCATTCCGAAATAAATAACACGTTCAGAATGTAGACGATTAGTTCTTTTCGAACTGCTTGTTAATTATAAATAATAACAAAAATGGTGATATATGAGTGTTTTAATTTTATAATTAAAAATGTAGTATATTTCATTTAAAACCATTTTTATAAAAAATGACTAACAGTACCGTATATATATTCCCTTTATTTTCTTGTTGGCAGATAGACATCTCGAGAATTAATTATTAAAAACATTCAAATTTTAGATCATTTTTTTAAATCTAAATTATACGACTATTAATTTAAATTAATATGTAGCGCCCACTGTGGTAGCACCATTATCAAATGGCAGCTGTTTGAAATTTTTTAATTCAACAGGCCTATCTAAACTACTTATTACCAATGAATGATAGTAAAGTAGACTCAATTAAAAAAAGCATTTTTGTAAGAAATATGTAATGGTCATAAAATAAATAGCATTCCAAAGAAAAAAATATAAACGTA
Source organism: Androctonus mauritanicus (assembly GCA_011317285.2). NCBI lineage: Eukaryota > Metazoa > Arthropoda > Arachnida > Scorpiones > Buthidae > Androctonus > Androctonus mauritanicus. The sequence goes on from WUQG02457998.1 coordinate 7,723, forward strand.
AATATACATTTAATTAAAATAATGCTATCGGTTACAATTATATTTTCGTCTTTCTCAATTTTATAATTACATCAAGATATACATAAAACATCCAGAAGTGTAGGACATGAATTCCATTTAAAAGTACAGTATAATTAAAATTCAAACTGGCTATTTCCATAAAGAGAGAAAATTAGTACACACAAAATACTTCAAAGATTATATATCAAACTATTTACATAAGAGAGAGAGAGAGAGAGATGTATTAAGTGCTCCACTCTAATCAGAGTAATATTTTTCAGTAGATTTTACACTATAAAACAAACTGAAAAATATTAATGTGCACAAAGTTTAACATTGAAGGCGCTCTTCAGCAGAGGTCATTAGAAGCTCAGTTTATATGTAATTTTCTCTTTTTAAAAATATTGTGAATAAAGTATAAGAAGCTTTTGTATAATGGTTCACAGGCCAAATAGTTCATAGGACAGAGCCAGGTAAAACCCTGGTAGTGAGCTTCCAGATTTAGCCACAAGCGTTCAATAGCATAAATAGGACAGTCATAAATGATATGTTGGATCGTTTCAGTTTTTCTGATGTCACATGAGCAAAAGGCACACTATCTGCCATGTTTAATGCCGCTAGGTAGCTGTTAAAGTTACCATGATCAGTAAGGAATTGGGAAAGAAATAAAAGCTAAAATATTAAACATATATTGTAAATAAAAATTAACTAACAAAAGCTTAAATACTAATTGAAAAATTCTATTATGCATGAGTGCTCTTCTCTATTAGAAGACAGATTTCATAATATAGTATCTTCAAGATTTTCAATTTAGACTAAGGGCCTCCAAACTTTTTGAAATTGTGACTCCTGAAATTCTTTATACTTCATCAACCCTCCAACATTTAATAGAAATAGATTATTATTATTAATTTTATTATAAGGCCAATATCTGTGTTTAATAGTAGGCCTAATGAAAATTATGCGTTTCTTAATTTATATCGAAAAATATGGGAATCATTTAATGAAACTCTAAATGGGGTCTGATTTGATATATATATATCATTTAAAATTAAAATATTTCAAATGTTTAACTAATTTAATTTAAAAATTTATTTTTGGAAGTTTAATTTTTTCCATTTTTTTTTTTAATTTATTTCATATTTTTCTAATTCCTCTATAGAAATAAATTAATATATTTTCAACATATACAACAGTACTGAATAACAATATAAGTTAAAGTTCTGGGGAACTATATTAGATCAGTAAATAAATTAAAAAATTAATTTAATATTTAAAAAATAATTTTTTGAGTCTCAAAAATAACAAATTTCTGCAACATACGTTATAGATATTTTAAATTTCTGTATTTTAGTAATAAAATCTTCACTATTTCTTCTATTTCTGGAAGTAACCTGAAATATATGAGCAAAATCATTAATCGACCTCTTAGATTCTATTATCGATTCCATTTGGGGGTCGATACTGACCATTTCGGGGACTCCTGATTTAGACAATTATATTTCCAATGCTTTCGTCATATTTAATTTCTCTAGACTAGTAATAACTTCTATGCACAGCTGCTGCTCAAACTATTACTATGTCTATTTTAATTTCAGCTGTAGTGCTGCAGACTCTACAGCTCAGAAGTGCATAAAATCCGAGAATTTTCAAATGGACCAAATTGGTCCATTTGAAAATTTTAATAATTATATAATTATATTAGAATACAATTTTATAATATTTCTGTTATTATAATATCAATTTTAAAATACATTTAAAAAAATTAATAAATACCTGGTATAGATACTGTATGATAGTACAGTATATTAGAAAAAAGTATATATTTTATTTTTGAAAAATATATTACATTTTGTAGGACTGATATATACATTCCAACTTGAAAGAAATCTAATAATTGTAAATCTCTTTTTTTATTATTATTCCAACTTTTATGATCTGATATAAAAATAATTGATTTGCAAAAAATTTGCATTTTAAAATTTAGGTTCCCGAATGAAATAATTTGAGCATTCCTGCCTAGCTAATCTGATATCCCTTTCAAAATTTCGTTTTATTCTTTTACTATATTCACTTCTCTTGGATAATTAAATCTTCCCAATGAATCTTCATAGGTTCAATTTGAGATAAGAGCGATACAGTACTGTACTGGATTATTCGTAAAATTTTAAGAAAATTGAATTCTGAAATACAAATTATTCTATCGAATTCTATAAATAATACTATTTTTCAAAAATCACAAAAATGATAAAATTCTTTTCACTTCAAAATTGACGTACATAGATTTCTATGAAAATTTAAGTTATAAGTTAATACGAAAAATATCGGGAAGTAAATTAAAAATCCAGGAGGACATTAAGTAAACTAAAGGATCTACAATGCAAAATAGAAGTTAGCTAAGAGCATCCATGGGTGAGCGAGAGGGGGCTATACTGTACATAAAAGGTTTAAAGAAGGAGAATTGTACTGTATATGGCTGAAGTTTTGAAAACACAATTGCTTAAGCTGAGAACCTTGAATGAAGATACTATACAGTACTTCGTAATCCATCTCTATTATATGGAGTAGAGTACTGTATTCATGCCAGACACTTTCGATTAATTATAAGTTTCTAGTAATTACTTTTTGTTGTAATATATGTTTAATATTTTCATTTTCTGTGAATTGAAACTGTTGTTTTCAACTGTAATCTCCGCATAACTCTGAAGTAGTTTTTTCTAATTTTATGTTTTTTTTATAAAGAATCTTATTTGAATTTGAATGATTTTAAATGGAATTAATATTCTATAATTATCGTCTTTATATATATTCACATGCACATTAAAAACTAAGAAAGGCATAAATCTATAAATAGCCGAAAAACGTTCTTTTAAATAAATGCCTTACTATACTTTGTTTTGTCTGGAGTGATGCTTCGTTTATAACTATAATGAGGACTAATTACTACCAATAGAAGCTATTCTATTTTTAAATTAGACATTATGTAAATATTTCTGAAACTTCTGAAAATATGCGAAATTCATTTTTCCTTTTATAGTACTTCAATTTGTAACTTAACATATATATATATAAATTATTCTTACCAAAAAATGCATTAATCTTATATAATAAAAGAATTTTTTTAAATGTAAAATTGGTTATATGATATGATTAATTTTCAAAAGAATATTTTTTAGATTATATATATACACATATAAACACTTGACACATTCTAAATTTAAGCTAAAATAGACCGAACACGAAAATTTAATACAGATGAAAATAATTGTAAAGTTGAAGGATATAGAGTTATTATACAATAGTGGAAAACATTATTACATCATTCTGTTTGTCGGAATTTAGAAATGCACGCAAATTATTGCCTCAGAACCGTAAACTAAATAACAAAGAAATAACGTCCCTAGTATTTTTTCTGACTGTAAAACTATTAAAATACTGTTTGGAGCAACAAGCAATTTGACTCATAACTGTAATTCATTAATGTATATCCAATTGTGATATATTAAGTGATCCATTAAATATTTTTTTTATCTGCATTGCTCGCTATTGTTGAATACCGTCAGTATTACAATATTGCCACATATCATAGCTAGATAGCTGAATATGCTACTTATGGAACGATGATGCAATAATTTTTCCACTAGTGTATATGTAAAATTTTCAGAAGACAAATCATGAATATTTTTGTCCTGAAAAAGACCAATGAGCTTAAGTCTGTAAAAGGCTATATTATTATTTTGTCATAAAGCAAAATATTGATTACATTTTCTCTCTTGATAAACTTTTTCTATTAATAAAATTTTAAAAATCATCGACCAGATGGCTATGGGAAGTGTGTTCTATGCTTCCATCCTGGAGGGATAATCGGGGTTCAATTCTCAGGTCCCACACCTCAAAAAAATTTTTTTAGAAGGAATCCGATCCAGTTCGTTGAATCCACGCTCCCAATTACCGATTGACCTCATTAAGTGTGAATGATCGCGGTGGACACCAGAAAGCTCCGCACCTAGCTTAGTACCCACTGAGTGGAAAGCGTTGTTAAATCACAGCAGAAAAAAATTATAAATCAAGATTATTGATAACATATCAGAATATTTTATAGTAAGAAGTGATTTATCAGGGAAACTTGATCATCTTTCCTGATCCACTGTAAATCAGTGAAACAGGGAAAGATGATCAACTTTTTGTTTCCGATAATAAAACTTGCATCAGATTTGAATATTTTCGTTTCATATTTCAAACACAAAGGTTTGTGCATATCATTTACATGCAAATGATATGCACAATTCGATGCTCACAATGAAGAGCATCGAAACAACAATCGTATCATAATTTATAATTTTTTAAAAATGCTTAAAATTAGGCATCTTACCTCAAATATTCGAAGTAATATTAAATAAAAGTAAACTATAAGCCCAGTAAGATAAATTGCTTATTCAAAATAAACAATTTATCTTATTTATTATGCATATAGCTTATTTTTATTCAATACTTACAATAAGAAATATTACATTTCGAGGTAATATGTCAGTATATTTTCATATATGCTAAAGTAACTGATAAAAAAAATTTTATCAATTATTTTACACTATATTGGCTAAGTTTATATATAAAATATAAATTAATTTATTCAAATAAATATGATTTTCCACAAGGATATTCTGTAAATGATATTATACGCATTGCTAAATGTCATCTATGAAATTCCATATTTCTCTAAAGTAAGGGTCGGCAATCTCTTCAGACTTATGGTCCGTAAGTCTGAAAAGATTGCCGTCACTTACTTGCCTATTCAACTTTTATCTTTA
>WUQG02458009.1:0-12530 GCA_011317285.2 Androctonus mauritanicus
CTGTACAAAAATCAATGCCATCAAGAACTTCTTCCAGATGATGATGATGATAGAAGAATGTTATTTTGTGGGAAGATGTTGGATTTGTTGTACAATGATGATAATCTGCTCTACAAACTGATTGTTTCAGATGAGTGCACATTCTATATCAATCACGCTCCAAATCGCCAAAATGTTTGGTATTGGGCAGCGGATAATCCACACCAGATGTTAGCTATACACACTCAATATCAAAAAGCTGTAAATGTTTGGGCAGGACTTGTGGGCAATTTAGTAATTGGACCATTTTATATCTCAGACTGACTCACACAAGACATCTATCTGCCTTTACTATGTGATTGCATTTTACTTGCAATTCGACAATTGGGAAATCAGGTATGTTATATGAAATTGTTCTACCAGTGTTTCTATTATTTTTAGGGTTTTGTTGTTACAGTAATTTCATTAAAAACGATACACAAGTAATAATTCGTATTGTCCTTTTATGTCACAATAGGAGGATATGTGGTTTCTTCAAGACGAAGCACTAGCGCATAATGATGGCTGTGTTGTCCTGTATCTGAACGAAGAGTTTCCCCCAGTGCTGGATCGGAACAAATAGTCCAAATATTCCATATCCTGCACAATCACTGGATTTGAATCCTCTCAATTTCTTTTACTGGGGCCATCTTAAGCGACTCATTTTCGAGAAGCAACATGAAAACAAGACCGAATTGCATGAAGCAACAATTACTGCCAGTGCCAAAATCACTCCTTAACAAATTGCCAATTCTATGACAGAATTTCAAAATAGGCTATGGTATTGTTCCACAGAAATGGGACGGCATTTCGAACACCTGCTGTAAAATTGTATGATTATTGTCACGTGCAATAAAGTCACATTTCAATGTAAAATAATCTGTAAATAAAGATACACTAATAAATTATAAAATAGAACTTTAATTACAGTGAAGAAACTAAAAGAACTTTTAAAGAATAAATACCCTCGAGTGCACCAGTAATCGATGGAATTTATCCTCTTGACTGCTGGTCCAAAACTGACTGTTCCTCAGCCGCTTATGGCCATCTCCTGGTCTTCCAGGATTGTCCAACTCTTTGCATGGGCGTAACCGCTGAAAACGTTCATCAATTTGAATCTGTTCAAAACGGCCAATACATTCAAATGAATGGCCATTAGAATTAAAAATATAAAATAAATTTTTGTAGCGAGCGATTCCTGACATGAGATATCCATCAGAATTGGCTCGATGCCAAAAATCAGAGTGTTTGGTTTCAAGACAAACTCACAGTATATGTTCCAATACTATTTTGACTTATGGAAGTTTCACAAAATGATCCACTTACATAAATCAGGGACTGCAAATGCCCTGACTTATACCAAAATACCTTTAAAATGAAAGTATTTTGGATTAGTTAAATTAAAATCTTCTGAAAGCAAGCAGAAGCATATACAAGCCAATCAGTTTCACTCCATATACATATTTTCTTCCTCCTGCTAGTTCAATAAATTTAAATTTTTTTTATTTAATATTCATGAATTTATCTATTAAAACAAAATTTTATCAATAATTTAGCTATAAAATCAAATTTAATGAATGCATTAGGCAAATGGAACGGTCAAATAAAATTTATGAGCCTACTTTAACTATAGATAAGAAAATTTAAGGCCATAAATGATATTTTTGCAAAAATATAAATTGTTTATTAGCATTCTACAGAAATTTAAAAAAAAATTAAAAAACTTACACATCCATATATCTCTAAAACTTCATAAATCAAAACAACGTAAGTTGGGAACCTATTGTATTCAGAAATGTTCTAGTAAAATTTTATAAATAAATAATGTGTAACATAGTATGTTTAATATTTTGAAATATTAAATGTATTGGAAATATGAAATCAGCAATCATACTTTTCAGCAGAGATTATTACAATTATTAGTTTCAGCTGCTATGGCTCATCTAGTATCATTTCTACAATAGTAACATACAATGGGCTTCACAAATTTTGAAGATTATTCAAGTGATAAATTATGACAAATAAAAAAAAAATTTGAGAATTAAAAAAGGTTTCCAATGAGAGGACATATTAGATAAAGGTGAGAGGAAAATGTTTGTATATCATCCTTGAGAATATTTTAGACTAAGTACAAAGTTTAAAAATTGCAAAACTTTTAGCTGTTAAGTTATAAGCAAATATATATACAAGCTTATATACATAATAGAATTTAATCTAATTTTAAATTTAGCTAATATTTTTGTACACAATCAAATCAATAACATCGGTTATTAAATTATTCAGTGTTAATTTTGTCTAATGTCAATCTGATAACTATTTAAGTTAATACTCATTTGTTTTTGTTCTAATTTATCAATGGAAATCACTTTTCATATTATTGCATGCTATAGATCTTTTTAAAAATAAAAATTAATAATTTTTTAAATAATTCATAATTATTATTACATGCATTATACTACTGCTGTTAAAATACTAATTGAGTTTGTTTATTCAAAAGCTTATATTAGACCTAAATTCACTCTAAATTAGGCTAAAATAGAGTATGATTATAAAATTAAAGACAATTTTATAAATTTAATTAATAAATTAATTTTATAAATCAGATACTTTATTTTAGCCTAATTTAGAGTGAGGTCTAATATAAGCCTTAGGATAAACAAATTCAATTATTATCTCAACAGTAGTAGTACACTATATTATACTAGGTAATGAAATTAATCTAAAATCATATCTAAATTATTTTATATTTCAATAACATCACTTAAAACAATTATTACATATGATTGGATAGACATTAATTATATATTGATAATTCAAAATATCTGTTTTTGATATGATAAGTTGCTTTATATGGTAGCTGTGTTTTAATAAATACATTATAAAATATTTAATTATAATAGATAGTTTTAAAATTAATAGAGAAAATTTTACAAATCTTAAAAAAAAAAATACGAAAATTAAGTAAATATTTAAATAATGAAAGAATAGTATTCATAAATTTCTCTTACCTTCAGTATATCTTCTAATAATTGCAGTCTTTCCTTCATAAAATAAAAAAATTTATTATTGTTATAGGAATTTAAAAATACATATAACAGTAAAAATTTTATGCATTAACTATTTATGTTACATACATATACATGATAATTACAAAGCTTTAAAAGAGACTTTAATATAGGTGCAATTTAGTGATCCAAATGCTATAAAATCTTAAAGGAATAAATCATGTGTCTTGTGGATCCAATATCTGAGGGGAAAAATGTAGCCCAAAATTTTATCATCATCATCTGGAGTATTTTATGATGTATCAAATATAGATATAGTAATTTTTTCTGTGTGTGTAAACAGAATAAAAATGATAAATGCATTTTTATTCATTTATGCATTCATGGGCTATATTATTCAATGTGCTATCATTCTCAATATGCTACAAAATATTCTTGCACAGTGTGCCCAACGACAGAATGCTGAGTAAATAATACTGATGTTATGTCTTGACTGCAAATACTTGACTAGCATGCGGGATTAAGCTGTCTTTCAGTTCTGGCAAGTTATCAGGCTAATCCAATAAACTGTCTTTTTGAAATCTCTGGAGTCAAAAGTCATAACAGTTAAGTAAGATGAATGAACTAGGCTATGCAGTAGGAAAAACATGACTAATCACTTTAGTTTCTATGAAATGTTGAAGAATCTATACAGATCAAATCTGATATATGGGATCTCCCATCCTGTATGAAAAAAACTAAATTCATATGCAGCATTGCTGTAGTTATGGCACAAATAAAATCATCATATCATAATACTTCTTGACAATAACTGAGCAGGTCACAGGACTTAAATGACGAATATCCTCAAAAAAGGACAGTCTCATGATAAATGAAGCCATAAACCCATATCAAATATAATTTTGGATGGATGCAAAGAAATCTGTTGGATTGAATGTATGTTTTGCTTAGTCCATACTCTGCAATTGCAAATATTCATAATTCTATTCTAATGGATGATTTTGTGGAGGAGATTGACACTTTCACTAGAAAGTGTCAATCTCCTCCACAAAATCATCCACAATGTCCAATTTCTATTTGAGCAATGAATGTTAAAATGAATGCCAATCAACTTTCAAAGTCTTGCAAGCATAACAACTATAAAGTTTGTATAGTGTTGTTGTGTGCATAAAGTTGTTTCAATATAACTTGCAACTATTTGTTGCAAGTTATACTGAACGGATAGGAATATAGAATCTTCCACTGAATTTTCTAGACAGTTGTGTAAAGCATATAAAGGGTGTCCCATAAAGAATGCAACTTTTGAAATGCCCACCATTTATGTTCTAGTAAAGTGGAGCACTGAATATTCACAATTTTCATCTGTTGTCTCTGTGGTTAGTAGTCATGGAGCACTGAATAGCACATCATCATCTGTTTTCTGTATGGGTAGGAATGGAGTGCTTCACAACGGAACAGCGTGTTATCATAGTGAAAATTTATTACAAATGTGGTGAATGTTGTGCAGAGACTGTTTGAAAACTCTGTGGAATGTTTAGTCAACATAATGCACTGAATAAGTTGACTGTGATGAGACTGATTGCCAAATTTAAGAAAACTGGTCCAGTTGTGGAACTGGCCACCCCGATCTTGTGATTTCACACCATGTGATTTCTTTCTGTGGGGGTTTTGAAATTTCATGTGTACGCCAACAAACCAAAATCATTACCAGAGCTCAAGGCCAAGATTCAGTGTGTAATTTCAGAACTAGAGGTGCAAGTATGCCAAAAAGTTATGGAAAATTTCATCAAAAGAATGAGTGTGCGCCTATAAAGTCATGGAGGACATTTGAATAATATCATATTTCATACATAATCACAGGTAGCATACATTGCAAAAATGTGTAAATATGTAATATGTAAATTACTTCATTTCATCAATAAATTTGTATGTTGTTATGCACTCAAAAGTTGCATTCTTTATGTGACACCCTATATATCCTTCACTTTATTTTTAAATTTACGAAAAATGAATTAAATTTCACTTCATAAATTTAATAACTGTTTTAACAAATCGTCACAAAAAATTATAGAAATGGAAAAACAATTTAAAAAAGCAATTATAAAAAAAATAATCACAAGCAATCATTGCATAAGTTGTCAGTTATAGAAATTAACTATTTGGCAGCACTGTCACATAGATATTTTAATTATATATACAAACTATATATTAAGTTACTCTAAATGAAATTTATAGGAATAATTATGCAAATTAAAAAACAGTTTAAAAATTGCTGTGATAAGCAAAAGACACAGAAGAAAATGTGGAGACCCAGAATTCGGGTCGGATACAAGATTTCACTCCCTCACCTCATCAAAAATTACGAAAGGAATTTGAACAGAGTGACACTTTAAAAAAGAAAACAAACGATAAAAATATTGTATTACTCGGCTCGGAGAACTTTGTTCTCCACAACATAATGCAAGAACAATAAACATTATATATTTTAATTGATAGAATTTTATAATTATTGAAATTAATTTTTGAACTAAAATTGGAGATGTCTAGAGAAGCAGAAGGATCGATATCATCAAACAATGATGAAACAAGATCGCCTTCTGTTAAACAATAGGAGAATATGATCGTCTCTTATCGAATAAACAAAAGATAAGTTCATCTTTTGAAAAGGAAGAATAGAGGAGAGTCACTCAAGGGTCACCGAATGGACCAGACATCTCCGCGTCTGCGAGTTGCTCCAAGGTCTCCACATAGACTGGACGTCTCTGGGGGTCTGCTCTCAGACTCTGGACAGTAGATGGGGAAAATGTAGCAGTGAAGATGATTCCGTGTCCCGTCCCGTCAATGGACGTCGACGAGGACTAGGGAATGAAGACAAAGAATAATGAAGAATTGAAGTACATTACTTTTACTCTCTCTCTCTCTCCCAGGAATGATCTCTTGCATAAAATAGCTCTCTCCAAGGAAATATGTTAATATTATGTTTTATTTTATTTTTTTGAATAAATATATATTATTTTACTTTATATGTGTTTCCGAATCAATTCTCCTGTCCTGGATCCGTGCACCATTTACTCACGTGTCTTATTCTGAAATTAACATTTTAGATGATTTAATGAATTTTCGGTCATTTCCTGATGGCAGAATTTCACGTGTTGGAGAAACACGTAAAACTTCTCCTGGTGTCAGATTGACATTTCAACCTACACATGTTGTGGGATCCTTACATGATGTTAAAGTAAAGACAGTAAATTATTGTTTTGTAGTTTTGAATTTTTTGGAATTCACCACAATACACTGCACAGTAATGGGAAATAAAAAATATCCTGTAGTTGAACATTTATTTATTTGACTGATTGGATAATAGATATTATAGTCTTATCAATTTGTGAATATATAAACCACTATCTAATTAAACTAATTGAAATAAAATGATATTATTACAATATCACAGTGACATCTGTATTGAAATCAATACTACATTACAACAATCTCACATATTCTGACATTTTATGATATCATTCACCATTACTTCATACATTAGAACTATTGTGATGTCATTGCTATGGTAGAACAATATCAAACATGCAATGTTTTTGTGGCATCATTAACAGGTCATAAAACGATGATAATATATCACAGTAATATCACACATTTTGATGTTTCGTGACATTATATTTGTGATAATTTTGCAGGAAACTCGATGAACACAGTTTTAAACATGCTCATGATATATAGCATTAAGTAGTAAGTATAATTTCCAATAATTCATATGCTATATGAATTAAACAGTAGTCTGTTAAATCCTACAAAAATATTAATTTATGAATAACCAAACATATTCACATATTTTTAATAATGGAAACAGTATAATGATGATAAATATGGCAGATAATTTAGTTAGGAACATTATTCATACGTGTGTTGATGTTCACAACATGTGTGTTTTTAGTTATAAAAATAAAAGATCTTTCATTTAGATTAGAAATACAGAATTTGTTTGTTATTTCTTTAGAATTTATTATTTGTTTTATAAATTCTGTATATAAATTCATGTATTAACAAGTGTTTTTTCTCTGATTTATTTATAGTTTACTTTTTAACATAATTCTTATGAGAGCCCTTCATGGATCTCTTTGGCTCATGGGACAATGTTCATTGCACATACTGCACCTCTGATTATTATGCCACAATGTATAAATATATCGCAATTTACAATTACAACTCAAAGTTATAAACTCTGACAAAAAAAATTTCAGTTAAGCAAAATTTATATTTAGAGGAATATAAAACAACCAATGAATAGTAATAGAATCCAAACATTAGTATTAAAAGTACTGGAAGTGCTAAAGTTTCTTAAGTAAATATTAATTATACTTATATTTGAATATTAATGCAACACAAAAAAAACCAATGGATAAATTTATTAATGCCATATTTTATCATAATAAAATTTGTATAAATAAAATGAATTATATAAATCTAAAAAGTTTAAGCACTATTAGCAGTAAAGAATAACTTTATTTCATAAGTAACAAACAAACAAATTCCAATTTATGTAGTCTGAAGATGGCAAACAGCCAAAAATGTTTGTTACTTATGAAATAAAGTTATTTTTTACTGCTAACAGTGCTTAATCTCTACAGATTTATATAATTAAACTAAGTTTAAGTAGTTTATCCTTTTGATATGCCAATAAAATAACAAATTAAAATAATAAAAATCAGTACTACAAACAATAATTGATTTTTACTATTTTACATATGAATAGCAGAAAAAATAATGGATACTTAATATTACTAACAATCAATTAAATTAATTTCAATAAATCAATAATCGTAATTATAATTAAATTATTTATTGCATTAAGTATTAAGTAATATTTATTGAGATTTTAAATTATATAAATTATAATTATTATATTAAATTTGAATCATATTCATTATTATTTATATAATGTAAAAACTATGAATTTCTTATGACAATAAGTTTAGAAAATAAGAATTCACAATTTGATTAAAATTTTTTTTCAGATTTTAATCTGATTTCCTTCCTAGGTTTTGATGCTTTAATGCTATTATTCACAATACAGAATGAATTTATACTTTTAACAATTTTTATAAATTACATGCATAATTAATAATTTATATTGTAGTTTTTATATTAAGCTGTAAATTTGATATTTAAAAATTATTAGAATAATCTGACTGATTCTCTTTCATGAAACAAAAGATATGAAATAATTCTAAAATAGATTATTTGTAGCAAACAATAATCAAAACAGGATTTACTATTCAATTTATTTGCTAAGAGTGATAGAGTACTAATCAGATAGGAAAAAATTGTTTTTATATGAAGATAGTTCATTATAAATAAATCAATATCAAGACAAAGAACAAACTCTGTAGATCATATTCAAGTTTTCCATTAGCAGAAATATAGAGAAACAACATAAATAACTCAGAGAAAAGTTTTAAAAATATAGAGTTCTTTTTCATTTGAAATTCAACTATATGATATATTAATTATTATTAAAACAATTAAATTATATTAAATAATTGAATCATAACTACTTTTCGAAAATCTTTTTTTTCATATGCCTTCTCTCCTTCTTGGATGAAAAACTGCAACGTTTCAACATTCTTGAACTATATAAAAGACAAATAATGATTAATTAGTTATATTATCTTTTGATTCAAAGTAATATAAAGTACCTTTTGATTCATAGTAATATAAGTTTTATGATGCAAGACCTTTTATGATGGAATAGATTGCATCTATTCCATTGTAAATATAAAATATTCTTTTAAATTTTTCAAATATATGGCATGGTAAATAATAGCTTTTATTAAGCTGTTAAATTTTTGCAATTCCATTTATTGCATTAATTAACTAATGAAAACTTTATTAATTATTGCAACAGATGCATTTTTTTCATCTTATGAGAATATATGAATATTGTACAATGAAAAGCATCTGATGCAATATCATCATGTATTATATATACGACAACCATATGACCTTTATTTAAGAGGACAATCCTTTATTTTATTTTTCTGTCCTTTATTTTGTGAATTGAAACAATATATTGAATATTGGTGTGCAACAGATGGTCCACAGAAACATCACACTGTCATTTTTTTATGGAAAAGTAATAAAATAATAAGTCCTGCCAATGTAGATGGGTTAGAATTTTTAAATATTTCACAGATAAACAAATATAGTTTGTGAAATATCAATTTTTAAAATGTTTTTAGATTTTAAAAAATGTTGAATTTTTCTTCTGCCTCTCTGAATTTAATGCTACTACTGAACAAGTAGTTTCATTAGTGAATAATATAATGGACCATTATGAAAACTCAATTAAAAATCAAAATATTGGAAGCATATATTTATATCAAATGCAACTTCGACATAACATATATAATTTTATGAATTTTAAAAAACAAATTCAATTTATTTTAAAAAGTTCATTCTTGTGAAAAATATTAAAATTAATTTTTTAAAATAATAATATAGTTGTTTAAAATATTGTGTTGTTCATTATGGTGTGTTGTTTATTATTGGTATTATTTATTATATGTTATAATAAATGTTATAAGGATTTTCAGTTTTAGTGAAGCAAATAAATGCAATCTGCTTTTTTTTTATCATGAAACAATTTCTGAATTATTCTTTATTTTCTCCAAAAAAAATATGGTCACCATAATTATATATGATTAGTATCCTCAGAGAGTACTAATGATATTTAATATTTACATTTAACCTATCTGATTATACATGGAGTATTCATATGAAACACATTTGAAATGTACCGCACAACAAGTTGACATTTCAGTTTTGGAATACGGATGTTAAAGTGACACTGTTTATGTTTTGCATGCACAATACTCTTAAATTGTGTCCTTGCATCAGTTTTAAACATATGACGTAATATTAAAGAGGGTTGGTATGATTGAAAATCTGTCCAAGCAGAATATACAAAATAAAATAATTCAGTTTTTAATGGCTGAGGGATGTAAGCCAGTGGTGCCAGTGGATGACCCACATGCTGACTGAACACTGCAAGGAACATTGAATGGACCACAACTTGCAGCATTTGATGCACTACTGCAATGAGGATGAACAATTTCTGCTGCATATAATGGTGAAACATCACTATGTGCAGCAGGAATCATTCATCCTCATTACAGTAGCACATGAAATGCTTCAAGCTGAAGTCAATTCAATGTTCTTTGTGGTGTTCAGTCAGCATGTGGGTCACCCACTGGCACCACTGGCTTACAATCCTGAGCTGTTAAAAAATGAATTATAGCTTGTATATACTACTTGGACAGATTTTCAATCATACCAGCCATCTTTAATGTTACGCTATGCATTTAAAACTGATGCAAGTGCACAATTTAAGAGCAATGTACATGCGCAACACATACAGCTTCACTTTAATATCAGCATTCCAAAATTGAAATGTCAACTCATCACGTGATGTGTTTCAAATGGGTTTCATTTGAACACTCCATATATTATTATATATAGGATAAAAAAATTAATAACTACTTTATAAAAAATTATTAAGCACTTTTTGCAGTACAATATACAACTAAAACACCTTTATTTACTTAATTACAGGCAAACGTTTTCAATGCTTTCTGCATCCTCCTCAGGATTACAACATTAGACAAGAACTTTGAGCAGAATTAAACATATTACCATAGCAACCTTAACATATCTGACAACAAATTACATAATCTTTTATATATATTTTCTTTACATTTATCCATAAAACATCATAATATTAAAATGTTCCTGTAATCTATAATTATAATTCTCATTAAACAAATTTTTAAAATAAATCTCGAGGACCTATATAAAGTTTATCTAACGTCTTCCCTTTTAATTATCAGTTATTTAATTTACTCATTCTTTGTTTGCTACTTCGTTTATAGCTATCTATAACATACTTCCATGCTGAGGGAGTCTCCCATGCTACTCTATCATTAACTAATTCTTCTCTATCTAATCTTTTTAATATTTCTAGGGATTCTGATACTACCGGTTGTGTGCAATTCTGTACTGGTTTAATTTGCTTAACCTCCTTCCAGTTTATATAAAAATTAATAAACTCATGTTTTATTTTTATTAAAAAAATTAAACTTGAGTTTAGTTTCAAAATTCCATGCTAATAAATCTTGAATTTCGAATGAATTTGGCAAAAGTGAAATATTTAAAATGTTATATATTCTAAGTGTACTCTAAAAATTTCATAATGATATATTATCTTAAATAAATTTGACCCTGTATACATCTTTACATACAAGTCAAGTGTTTTATTCACTTCATTGCTATTTATTTTAAAACTTTGTTGAATGAACTGTTAATTCAAAAACATTAACACCATTCATATATTATTATCTATTGAATGCCATCTGAAACATCTCACAAGGCACCTTCACAATTTTGTCAATTTTGATTGCTGAAAATGCATAGCACCAATTAACAGAGCACCTTAAGAAACTTCTAAATAGGCAATATTTGCTTTACTTTAACTATTGCTATCCATCTTATTTTAACTTCTAAATAAAATAAAAGCACTTACAACAGTATAGGAAAAACTTTTATATAGAAATGAACAAACATTTTTGGCAGAGTGCACCATCATCAGGTTCAGTTCTGTTTAGAACTTTCAAATTACAATTTTAATTTGAAAAATTCTAAACAGAAGGCAAAAACAAGATAGACAATTGGGTTCATGATATGTTTAACAAATATTGAAATTGAAGAAACTCATTCATTCTCAGTTTACAGCTCCAATTTTCCAAAATACAATCCAATACTCTCTCTAAAGGGTGTCCCATAAAGAACGCAACTTTTGAAATGCCTGCCATTTCTGTTCTAGTAAGTTTGCAACACTGAACATTACATGATTTTCATCTATTGTCTTTGTGGCGAGTAGTCACAGAGCTCCAAACAGCGCATGATCGTCATCTGTTTTCTGTACAGGTAGGAATGGAGTGCTTCACGACGAAACAGTGTGCTGGCATAGTGAAAACTTATTACAAATGTGGTGAATGTTGTGCAGAGACTGTTCGCAAACTCTGTGGAATGTTTGGTCAACATAATGCACCGAATAAGTCAACTGTGATGAGACTGATTGCTAAATTTGAGAAACCGGTTCGGTTGAGGTCATTATTCAGTTGTGGGATTGGTTACCCAGATCTTGTGATTTCTTTCTGTGGAGGTATTTGAAATCTCATGTATGCCAACAAACCATGATCACTTCCAGCACTCAAGGCCAAGATTCAGTGTGTAATTTCAGAACTAGAGATGCAAGTATGCTGAAAAGTTATGGAAAATTTCATCGAAAGAATTAGAGTGTGCCTGCAGAATCATGGAGGGCATTTGAGTAATATCATATTTCATACATAATCACAGGTAGCTACACTGCAAAAATATATAAATATGTAATATGTAAATTACTTAATTTCATCAATAAATTTGTATGTAATTATG
>WUQG02458020.1:0-12529 GCA_011317285.2 Androctonus mauritanicus
ATTTAAAAACATATTTATAATATAAAATTGAATAGTATAGTATTTTGTTTTTATTAAAACACTAAAAATTTTAGTGTTTCTATAATACATATATGTTTAACTACAAGAATTCCACTTACTTGCCTTTCTTTCATATACTATAATAAAACAAGCTCTTTGCAATTACAATTTTGCTTTATTTGGCATAACGTTTTCAGACTAATGTATGTCCCTCTTCAGTGCCAACACAAAGCAGAATATGATTCTGCTTTGTGTTGGCACTGAAGAGGGACATACGTTAGTCTGAAAACGTTATGCCAAATAAAGCAAAATTGTACTTGCAAAGAGCTTGTTTTATTATAGTATAATATGTTTACTCTCAATACCGGCAAATTTTAGTACTATAATATTGGCAACTCTCCAAAAACTGTAAATTGTATAATATTTGAGCTAAATTCTGCCATAATATATTCAGTTAAAAATAATTTCAACCTAAGATGGATTTGTACCACTTTCAAAATAAACACATTTACAATACTGTTAATAGCTAAAACTTCCTTCTCCCAAATATTAGGGAATCTGAATTTTTTTGACTATAAATTGTTTACAGCTAAAAAGATCATATTAAGTTTTATCTATAATTATCATTATCTTCATTTTTTTAAAAATGGACTTGCCCCACTTTCAAAATAAATGGCTCATATATTTAATTATCTCTTATTAATTTCTTTATCGAAAATCATGTACAATATATAAAACATGTCACAGATATTTAGCTTTTATTATGGAAATAGCAACAGCACAGAGTATGGCTCCCTAAACTAACTTATGCTATTTGCTCTCTCAGTACCGGCTCTAGAAATCCTAGCACCCTGATGCAGCTCTCTACTCAGCACCAGAGGGGAATAAAGGGGATAGTCCATTCCAGGCACCAAGCTGAATGGGGAGCCAAGAGCATGGAATATTATTATTACTCATCAAATATTTGTATAAAAATTTTTGTATCATTTTCAGTTCTTAAAAATTATTCATTATTATTTGGTATTTGTAAATAATTTTATTTTTTAAATTTGGTGCTAAATATGACATACATATACAATATGTAGATAGTTAATTCAAATTCAAATCAAAACACACAAATTTTGTTGAATATTTTGTAAATGTTAAGTGTAGCAGAATATAAAAAAGTGTGTTGAAAATTAAACAGATGTATTTTTTGGAGGAGAAGAAGCCAGAAATTGCCACCCAGGTATCAAATATTCTGGGTATACCACTGCTGAGCATTCTTACAATATTGAGAAAATGATAATTTTGGCACCCTTCTTCCAAAGGCATCCCAATATGGTGCATTGTCTGTTTACTTGGTTCAGCCAGCCCTGTAGTTCCCTATACTATTTATAATTCAAAAATAGTTTTAAAAAGCAATTTTTCTAATTTAGAATCATAAGAAATAAATTTATCTTTCTTGGGAATATACATGGAAACTTGTAAAATAATAAACCTATAGTAAAAATGATATGTATTATCAAACTCTTTCAACTGTGGAACTCTGAATCTATACTATGCTCACACTTCCAAATATTTATATATTAGTCTTTTTAATACAACAATATCTTCTTGCCAATTTGGCCTCTGTTGTCCTATTTATTCAGCATTGCCTTATAGGAATGACATTGTGAGAATCTTTTATGAAAGGTTTTTAATTTTATATAAGAAATGATGATAATTTTATTTCTATAAATAATTATATGGATATATCATAAAATACATTAATTAGTGATGCTAATGAAATTTACAATATATAGTTATAAATATAAAATTAAATAACTAAAGTAACTAGTTATTAGATATGGTTATAGCAAAGCCAGCAGTTCCTCCATTTTAAAGCCAAATCTTAAAATTTTTCTATTATTTTTATTTGTTTTTAATGAAATCAACAAATCAAATAACTAAAAATATATAATTTTTTTCCTCTTTCTGGAAATTGAACTGACTTTAACATTTCATCCATTTTTATCCTCTAGGATTAAGATGTCTAAATAGATATAGGTTGCATATATTTTTTTTAATTACAGTAAACTCCTGATTATCCAGATTGCAAGTTAACTGGGATTAATCTGCAACACAGAAGCGATGTTTAATTATTGATGTTTTATCTTACATGTATTATCTGAAAAATTTTTTAAAATTAAAATATATTATAAATATAATATTATAATTTTTGCTGAAAATAAAAATATTTATTATTTCCGTTTTAAATATATAATAGAACATTTGTATTTATTTATGAATACAATTTATTTATTTTTTAATATTTTTAAATGCTTATTATTTATAATTTCAATTTTTGGAGTATTTTGCAGATTATTTGAAATAATTTATTTCCAATTATCTCGTTAATCAGAAGTGCACTGTATATTAAATACTTCAATATCCTATTAGTTATCATTTTTAAATTCTAAGTATAGATAATGCAAATAGATTTATTTATACATTATATTGTTTTAAAAATACCTGTAGACATCTAAACATAATGCTTATATTATATTTAAAATAGCTTAATTAATATTCATTGTTTAAAATTCAGATATTTCATGTTATATTATTATATTTACAGAAACATTAAACTAATTCAAGTTGCTTTAGAAATAAAACAAAAACACCAAATAATAGAACAAGCTGATAAATCAAATTACAAAGAAATTAAAATTGCTCAGGTTTCTTCAAATAAATTGCAAAAGACCAATATTAAATTAGAAAAATTAATTATTAATGAAAATGAGTCAAATTCTATACCTGTTAAAAGAGTGGGATTTCACAGATTGAAAGAAATTTCTTTAAAAGAGCCAACAGAAATATTGATAACATTAAATTGTCCTAGAAGTGGCTTCAAAGAATTGTTGAGAGAAAATACAATTGGTAATGACATGATGAATATAATTGTAACAATATTAGGAAAAGTATCTAAATCTACAGAACTTTTAAATTTAAGTTCATTGATAAATGATGTAGTTTCTGAAACTCCTTTCATAAGTCAGCATTTGCAATGCTACTTAATAAGATTATCTAATCAAAACATTGAATCAATAAATAATATTTTGCTATTTTTGTTAAAATTTCAAGAATTACAGCCTATAACTGCCAGTGAAAAATTATCCTGTGTCATACCTATTTTACAAACCACTTTAGAAAGAATTCAGAAAAGAGGAATATCTATACCATCCATTATTCAAAATAATATGGAACTTCTTCAAATGAAAAAGGAAATGGTAATAGAAGAATATGATGAAAAATCCAGATTTAAATTGTCAAAATATGAAAAACTTCAATCACAAAAACCACCAGAAGATTATAAAACAATTCCAATTTTTCCTTCAAAAGAAGATTTCATAAATAAACGCCCTTTTCTTCGTCCAAATATAGTTCATGGAAGTTACTTCAATACACATCATTACCTTGATGTCCAGTTTAGACTTTTACGTGAAGATTATGTGAGACCTCTCAGAGACAATGTAGAAAATTATAAAAAATATTTAAATAACGATAAGAATGCAGAAAAGAAATTTCGTATTTATAGGGATGTACGTGTATTATGTCCTTATAATACAGAAAGTGGAATTGTTCATTTAATTTCATTTGATGTGAAACCATTTTCTAAAATACATTGGGAAGTAAGCAAGAGATTATTACCTGGATCATTATTATGTTTATCCTCTGACAATTTTGAAACAATGCAGTTTGCAACAGTGGCAAATCGAGATCCATCAAAACTAAGACAAGGTCAACTTGAAGTGTACTTTGAAAAATTAGATAAAAATATATTTTCAATATCTTCATCTGAAATATTTATAATGGTGGAGAGTGAGGCTTATTTTGAAGCTTTTCGTCATACATTATTAGCACTTCAGCAAGCAACAGATGATTCATTACCTTTGCAACAATACATTGTTCATGTTGAAAAGGAAGTCAGTGCTCCAAAATATTTAAACAGTTGTGCAAAATATAACTTTTTCTTAACTTTTAGAGATCTTCCTTCAATAAATAATGAATATATGGTTCCTGTTTTAAACACTAATCTTTGGCCATCAGAAAAACAACTAGGTTTAGATTACTCTCAGTATTCTGCAATTCAGGCAGCACTGACTAATGAATTTTCTATCATACAAGGTCCACCAGGAACTGGAAAAACATTTATTGGATTAAAAATTACACAGTTGTTATTGGAAAATTCTACTTATTGGAATAATGGGTGTAATTCTCCAATTTTAGTTGTATGTTATACTAATCATGCTCTAGATCAATTTCTTGAAGGAATTTTATCATTTGAAGAAAATATAATAAGAATTGGTGGTCGGAGTAACAATGAGAGAATTAAAAGATTACAACTCAGTCAATTTAGACAAGCAGCTAGAGCAAATCGGGAAGTTCCTAAAAATATTTATATTTTAAGGAAAGCTATTATGAAAAAACTAGATATTTTTGAAAGCTATTCAGAAAATTATTTTCACTTATTAGAATTTTGTACCAAAGAAATATTATCCCTCGAGTTGCTTCAACCTGTAATTGAAAAAAGGCATATAAATTTTCTTCAAAATGGGCCTATGCCTTCATTAAGAAAGCTTTATTCTATTTCTGATTGGCTTAATATTTCTTATGAAACCATATT
The DNA here is from genome assembly GCA_011317285.2 of Androctonus mauritanicus. NCBI lineage: Eukaryota > Metazoa > Arthropoda > Arachnida > Scorpiones > Buthidae > Androctonus > Androctonus mauritanicus. The sequence continues at coordinate 4,646 of WUQG02458020.1, forward strand.
GGAAAATTTGGAATTAGAAAGTGATGAAGATAAAAGTAATGTATCTGAGAAAGATACAAATATTGAAGATGAAGAAGATATTGAATTTGAATTAGGTTTAAGAGAAATAGATGAATTTGAATTTAGACATATTAAAACTTCATTTGATAATGGCCCTTCTTTATTTCAAAGAAATAAGAAAACAGATCGCAGGAGAAAGAAATATATTACTAAGATGTTAAATGATCAAAATATTATGAGTAATTCAGAAGCAAAACGTGTTGGTAATGTCTGGAAACTAAAAATAGAGGATCGATGGCGTTTGTATCGATTGTGGATAGCAAAATACATTACTTGTATGTTAGAGAGCTTTTCTGATTTACAAAATCTTTATCATGAACAATTAGAAAAATTGAAAGAATTGAGAACTTTAGAAGATAAATTTTTGTTGCATCGAGCTAAAATTATTGGTATGACAACCACTGGTGCTGGCAAATATCGAGAATTACTTCAAGAATTGCAGCCACGTATAGTTATTGTGGAAGAAGCAGCAGAAGTATTAGAAGCACATATAGTAACTTCTCTTGCTGCTCAAACACAGCATCTAATTCTCATTGGAGACCACCAACAACTGCGACCATCTCCAACTGTATATGAATTAGCAGTTCATTATTTGATGGATATTTCACTGTTTGAAAGAATGATAAAAAATGGTATGAGCTGCCATCAACTTAAATTACAACATCGTATGCGCCCATGCATTTCAAGGCTATTGGTTTCTACTATTTATCCTGATTTACAGAATCATCCATCTGTTGAAAAATACAAAAATGTTTTAGGAGTTAAAAATAATATGTTTTTTGTGAATCACTGCTTTCAAGAGAGTGATGTCAATGATACAAAAAGCCACAGCAATTTACACGAAGCAAGATTTCTTGTTGAATTGTGTATATATTTCAAAAAGCAAGGCTATGAATCTTCACAGATTACTGTTTTAACAACATATAGTGGTCAGTTGTTTGCACTGAAAAGATTAATGAAAGAAAATAAATTGCTAGAAGGAATTCGAGTAACTGTGGTTGACAATTTCCAAGGAGAAGAAAATGATATAATACTGGTATCTTTTGTAAGAAGTAATGATGAAGGAAGTATTGGGTTTTTAAAGGTTTCAAACAGAGTATGTGTAGCCCTATCCAGAGCAAAAGAAGGATTATTTTGCATTGGAAATTTTGATCTTCTAGCAGAAAAAAGTGATTTATGGAAAAACATAACGAAAGAACTTGAGAATCAAAATGCTATTGGTTCAGCATTGATATTGTGTTGTCAGAATCATCCAGAAAATATTGCTAAAGTTTCCACAGCAGAGGACTTTAAAAAGAATGTTCCTGATGGAGGATGTACAAAATTGTGTAATTTCAGGATGGAATGTGGCCATTCTTGCATAAGAAAGTGCCATCCATTTGACAGAGAACATATGAAAATAGAATGTAGGAAACCCTGTAATAAATTATTGTGTGATTTAGGACACAAATGTCCAAAACTCTGTTTTGAATCGTGTGGTAAATGCACAGTTCCTATAAAAAAGATAATACCATCTTGTCAACATGAGAACTTGGTTCCATGTCACTTAGAAGCAAAAGAGTTTCCTTGTAAAGAAATGTGTAACAAGATATTAGATTGTGGTCATATTTGTTCTAAACTATGTCACCAGCCATGCAAGCCTTGTGAAACAAAAATAGAAAAGGCATTTGGTTGTGGTCATAAAATCAGTTTGTATTGTTATGAAAATGATTCTATTATCACATGCAATAAACTCTGCAAAAAAGATCTACCATGTGGTCATAAATGTAATAAAACATGTGGAATTATCCCATGTCCACCATGTGAAGCATTAATAAAAATATTGCTTCCGTGTAATCATCATGTTGAAATTAAATGTTCTGAAAATTCACTTAAAAGTATTCATTGTGAACAGGGCTGTGCTAGAAAAATGGCATGTGGTCATGAATGCAAATTAATTTGTAGCCATGAAGGAAACTGTGGTCCTTGTGATGAAATATGCAAAAATATTCTCAGATGTGGACACTGTTGTGGCTTAAAGTGTGCAGAAATTTGTCCTAAGTTTTGCAAAATTTGTGAATCAATATCAGTTATCAATGAAACTTATTTAGATTCTATTGAAAATAAATTTCTTCAAGAAATTAATTCTGATAGTGATAATGATATTGATTATGATTATGATAGTGATTATTATATTTATGATGACAGTTCTGATTAGATGGCTTTTTTTAGTTGTTAATTATAAAACATTTAAGCACTAACTATTTATATTTTAGTTTTGTTAACAAAAGTAAAAACGCAACTGAAAAAGAATATTTTAGTTGATGTTAAAATTTATGATAATATTGTAATTTTTATGTAAATAAGTTAATCCTACTGATTTACAATCGTGTAAATTATATCTATGCTTTAATAAAGTTTTCTCTCTTTTTTAGTTATTTATTATTTAATATTTTGTAATTTGACAATGTTAATTTAAATTCTCTGTATACAGTATTTACAACTAATTTAATCGCATTGAAATTTCAAAATAATTTTTAATTCTATTACTAATTGTATGAAAGGCCGGCTGGAGGGCGGTGCGAACAGTGCGATCGCACAAGGCCCGCAATCCTGCAAAATGTGTAACTCTTGTTCGAAACTATTTTTTTTTTTTTTTTTTTTTTTGCGATGTGGTAAGGGCATGTAGTTTTATTTTTAAGGAAATTGTAGGATTTTGAAGTTCTTAAAACACACTAATGTTAAATGGTTGATAGTGTGTCTTCAACAGAAGACACACTATCAACCATTTGGGGTCATTAAAATGCCCCGTACGACAACTTGTCACTGGGCCCTGCTTTTTCTCGGGCCGGCCGTGATTGTATGTAAAGTGAAAAGTTGAGGTTGACTATAGTTCACGTGATGACATTAATCGTTTCCCATTTTTTAAATTCAAATTGATGAAATTCGGAACATTATCAGTTTCCATCATTTTAGCACATTTGATCCGCTAATTTGCAAAGTGTGGTGCTCATATATCAAAAGATCGGTTATAAATTTTTAAAATGTGAATTTTTACGTTAAATTTGATATACAACTTTTATCTAAATTTTCCTAAAAAATCGACGATCACTAATCCAACGAAATCGAAATTTTGAAATACATCAAACTGGACAGATATAAAAATCTTTTAAATTGGTCAACCGTTAGTAGTAATAGTACTGCAATTTTCGTTCATAAAAAAGTCTAAAAGCATTCTTTTTAGTCTGTCCAACATTCTTGGCCTAACTTGACGTCGAGTTTCGCGAACTTAGTAGAAGCATGACTAGAAGTTACAATTTAGTTTAAAATTTATTATTAAAATGCCATAGATCCGCAAAGTTCCAGTGTTAGTGCATATAACTCATAGCAACTTCTATGTTTATCTTTTACTTTAAATTATGGTAGAGCTTATACCTGTTACAGAAACATAAAGTACAGTACTTTACGTTACGCATTAAAGGACTTTAACCCTTTCATGCCCAAATTATCTGTTTTCAGTAAAAAAAAAACTTAATAAAATCACATTCTGTATACATTTAATAAACACAATTTATTTTCAAAAATTTTACTTCTAGTGGATAGGAAAAATAATAACCTAAGTGTTTCTTATTTGATACTGTGGGATGTAAAGGGTTAACTATTCAAAATATTCTTGTAGTAATTATATAAAACAGAAGAATGAAATTTCATTATTTTCCAAACGCTCTATCAAAATTCTCCTTTAATATATTCTTACATCCTTTCAGGATGAGAACATAATTTTTTTCAGTTGCTGAAGAAAATTCTTATCATATTAGTGATCAATAGATTTCTTTTATGAAAAAGTTTTATTTATTAAAATGATTAGGATAAAACTATATTAACATCCAGAATATTAATTTTTTATAACAAACTTACAGAGATGAAAGGCCTTGTGAAAATATAAGCATTCCAGATTCAGTCAAAATTATGATTAAAATAAATAATTTGTAAAAATCATTTATTGCAATTGATTATTGAAATACCTTATTTATTGATCTGATTTCAATTGATGATTGAAATACTTTAATTAATGAGAAAGACAAGCTATCAAGGATACAGAATAATCTTGATTTGATGAAATTATTGTCATTTGAGTCTAACAATATGTATTGTTGCATTGTGAAAGTTGCCTATTACAAAAGTACAATAATTGTAAAAATTATATATCATGTGTATAAAATAGTACTAATATGGAAGAGAAATACTACATAAAAGCAATAGTTTATATTAATATTTCCATAAAAATCTAAATCTATTTTTTATAAATAGTATAGTTTATATAATTTAAAACTAAACTAATAATATACAGTGAAACTCTATTCTAAATAATATCACAATACTATGGAGAATTGCTTATTATAGATATTATTTGTTATATCTGAGAATGTAGATATGCAAATTTTGTATAAGCATTTTTATATTATTAATGTCATAATAACCTAGCTTCATTTTCTCTTTTTTGTTCTACTTTTGATTTTTAGCAATATGGAAAAAGAAAGATTACATGAATTTTTAATAATATTGGGCCAATAAGATATTTATAAAATACTCATTAGCTTAAATATAAGAAAAAAAGAAGTCACTAGATACTGTATTTGAATTTTAAAATAAAAGTTGATTTTTCAATGATGTTATTTACTTTTTGAAACTCTGCAATTTTGTTTACAGTTCTGAGATAATCATGCTATCTAGATTTATGAAATATTTTTAGCCAAATTATTTTTCTACATAGTGTGTAGAAAAATAAGTAGTATGAATTTAAGCTGTGATATTTATAAAAATAATTTTTAATTTTAAACAAAATTACAGAACAGAAAAAAATCCTATTTTCTCAAACACAAACATGCAATTTATATGTAGGTTAATATTTATTGTTTATATAACATGTTATTAGTTTTTAATAACTTTTAATATAGACAACTGCACTACTCTATACAAAAACAAAAACATCAATGAATACTGGAGTTAGAAGACTGATCTGTATTTCTGTTGCATATATTGTGGCAAATTTTTGTGTAATTTGACTTTACTTTTCTATTTTTGACTTATTATTTAAATAATACTTTTCAAAGAGATTCAAAATAATAAACACTAGCATGTATATACTTTAATAAAAATCAAGAAATGAAATTTATAAAAATATTCAATTAATCTTTTTTTTAGTCCTGAAAATTATTTGAAGAAGAAAATTTTGCAATGATGTATATAATTGATAAATTTTGTATTTTAACAAGAATATGGTAAAGCTTTGTATATAAGTGTTGTTTTACATTATATTAGTTGGTCCGAATATTGACTTATGATAGTTGAAAAATGACTAGGTCTAGAAAATAGCATGATGATTCACATAGTTTCGATGAAATTCTTTATGTATCATTTATCATTTTAGTATGTTTACCATTATTAATGTATATTAAGCTTTTATGAATGAGTTGGGATCAAAACTAGAACTGGAAATAGAGATTTAAAAATGAGGAGCTGGAGTTGGAGAATTTGTGTCTAACTGCATATCCTTGATAGTATATAATAATCAATCATAAAATTTATATTATTATAATTTAACTATCATGAAATATCTATAAATTTTAATAATTGCAGTATTATAATAATTTTTTTTTTGAAATTTTTCATTCATCTTCATATTATTTAATAATTTTAAATTGTCAATATTAATATCGTGATTTTTTTCACTGAAAAATTTTTATAAAGAGCAAATTGAAGAACAAATTAATAAAGTTTGAATATATACATATTATAATATACCTGTCCTAAATTGAACAAAGTTTGATATATAATAACAACATTGATCATTATGAACAAATTTTAGAATGATGTGTAAATAATTGATTTGTAAATACATATCTGTTTAATAAAACTTAACTAAATATGCAATAAATTATGATACTAAATGAATAAAATTTAATAGTGCAAATTATTTACAAAATAATAACAAGTACTTTCAGTGTGAAAGAAGAGAGATCATCTTCAGTTTAAATAATGAACTGAAATGACACTTGATCATTAGTAATAATAGTACAAGACATTAACAAACAGGAAAATGGAAATGAATGGAGGGGAGAAAATTTTGTAAAAACAAACACTTATATAGATAGATGCCAAAGAATGAATTGAATTGCTATGACAGAGAAAACATACCTAAAGGAAAGAGGGAAAATGATACGACCTACCATTGTGATAAGGAGACATTGTGTTATGCAGATGCAATAGGAAATGGTTAAAAACAATTGCCATTCAAAATGAGGAAAAAATTATTATAAATGAGATGGAAAACAAAAAGATAAATAAAGGATTATCATTAGAGAATATAGTGTTTATTTGGAATCTAAAAAATTTATCATAATGGACCAGATTTATAGTACTGATATAGATGGATTATTAAATGCATGGGAATGCTCTATTTTCAAAGATTTTCTGAAAATAATGAATTAACTGGGGCATTAAGTATATAATTTTTGATTGGAATTTTAAAACTGAAGAGAGCTATAAAGCTAATCAAAACAGTTTCTGAGTATTTATTCTAAATATTTTTAATTAAAAGTATCTCTTGTGCCTAAATAACGTTATTATTTATAATATGAACACAATGTTAAAATCATAAGTGTTTACTTGTGATCTCAACAATCAAAATCTGATTATATTAATTATTATCTATAATATATATTATAATTAGTTCATTGATCAGTCTAACAACTTATATATAATGGATAATATAAGAATAACAAATTGTTTAGTAGATAAATTTGATCAGAATAAAATTTGAAATTTTGATTAGGTTTTATTATCAGAATCAAGTTTTAAGAAACTATATACAGGTATATATATATATATATATATATATATACATATACACAGTATATATATATATATATATACACACACACAGGTATCCCTCCTATAACACGACAGATAGGAAAACACCATGTTATGTGAAATCTAGAGCCAATACAAAAAGATGAGTAATGTTCCAAAATCAATTAAAAATAAATAATTCCACATAAGAAGCTTAAGTTTTATTAAGAATATTAATAACATGAAACAAAGAAATAAAAAATATATAAGTAAGACCCTAAAAAAATAATATATGTAAAACAAAAGGAAAGAAAAAGTATACAGTCTATATAATATTCATTTACTAATTATATCTTCCTTACCACTGTTTGGTTAAAACAAGAACATTTTTTCCTTTAACAATATCAACTTCACTTTCTGAACTATTTTATGTATTTAAAATTTGTGTATTTTCTATTCTCTTTACAAAATTTGTAATCTAACCCATTACAACCCACTAGAAAACAATTGTTCCTTTAGATATAACCAAAAAAAATTTTGAATAAAAAGTTTTTCTTCTCTTTCACATTCCTCTATTGAAGAATAAAAACTTATTTTTTATCCAAAAACTGAACGTTTGGAATACAAAATATTCAATGGTCACCAATTAATTGAAATTCAGATCGAAATCAAAAAGAGACTGCATATCATCTCTCTCATAGTAAATCAGCTGAATTGCATTTATGACTAATTTTAGCAAAATATTTCCCAATGATTGCATTTTATGTGTATATTGTGTGTCCCTAGTATGGATTTACAAAAATTAATGAAAATATTTTGTGTTGTAGGAAATTAAATGTAATTTTTTAAATGTGTTAAGTAAAAACTGTGCTGTAGAAGTACTCTGTTATATGAAGGCTTCCACAATTTTCAAATCATGTTAGAGCAAAAGCATGCTATAGGAGGGATATCTGTATTATTTTTACACTTATATTATTAATATTAAAGTTAGTT